>PVLA01007266.1:0-108381 GCA_004027455.1 Hydrochoerus hydrochaeris | reverse complement strand
GAAAGAAAGAAAGAGAGAAAGAAAGAAAAAAACACATCTAGCACAGGCAAGACCCTACAGAGCAGAAGCAATTTGTAATTTATGGAAGTCTGTCAGAGTGACTCTGCCCCAAAATTATTCCCTTAGACGTACTTTTCTATGTTTTCACTCTTTAAAGAAAATTCAGAGGCAAAAGTACCAAGCCCATCACAGACCTTTGTATTTTTACTTTTCTGTAGAACCTTCATACTGATCTCCACACTGTCTGTGCTAATTTACATGCCCACTGATACTGTGTGAGGGAAACTTGCCCCCTAATCCTCATCTGTACTTATTGCAAAGAATCATGGCATTTGCAGAAAAGCAGATGGAACTGGGGATCACCATGATGACATGACGAGCCTGGCTCACAAAGACAAGTACCACACGTTCTCTCTCAGATGTGGAATCTAGAAGGAAGAGGAGACATGACGTGGAAATAAAAGGAATATTGCTAGAAAAGAGAAAGAGAACAAAGAGGGAGAGAGAGAGGGGAAGGGCAGTGATGTCGGGATCAATACTGATCAGAGAAATATCAGTGTGCCAAAATAAAACCTATTATGCTGTATGACTAGTGCATGCTCATAAAAAGGGATAAACTAGTACATACTAATCAAAAAGGATACGTATTGAAGATTTATCTAATCACGCCATTTATTTCCTAGAAATCCTTTTGCAGTCTTCAGAAATGCCTGAATTGTAGAACACCATAAGGTATAGTATTAATAAGCACAGTAGCAAACCTATGGCACACTGTGCCATTCCTTTGTGGCAAGCAAAAGTCAAATGTGATACTTTTTTGCAGTAATTTGAAGGTCGCTCAGAACCCTTTGTAACTCAGATCTACAGGGAGTTGTCTCTAATCAGTCTGAAGAATTATACAAATTGAAACCTCTCTGGGATCCCTTTTACAGACGTTTAGCTTGGGTGGTCGGCCTCTGACTCTTCCAGTGAAGAATATTCTGCCCCGGATTTCCAAATGAGGTCTGTTTCTGCTGCCCCTTTTCACATTGGGCAATTCTTCTCTGTCTCCCTGCACAAACTTACCTGCCTAGCTTAGGTAATTAGTGTCCCCTCTTTCCAGCATACATTTTCAAGCAGGGCATAATAAGTCCTGTTACTGTGCTCTCCTCTTTCACATCTCTCAGGCTTTATCATTCTCAATTCCGTCTTTCCTAGGGCACCATTGTCATCACTGTCACCATCAGCAGCTGCGAAGCTCTTCCTGCGGACCACGCATGGTAACATTGAGTTAGTTAAGCAGGAACATGGGGGAGAAAGCTCTGGTTGCCTCTTGGCTTCACGGTCGTTGTTTCTACTTCTCTGTCTTCCTGGAGCTGGCAGCCTGCACACTGCATCAACTGCAGCCTCTTACCAGCTGGACTTTTTTTAACTCTTCCCACTGAAAACTACCTATGGGAGCCTGGGAGGTGACAGGAAGAGCGTGTCTCCGTCTTTGGAAGCACCCACAGCAGTGGCAGCAGCCGTGCTGGCTGGCATGAAGGGGACCTCCTCAGGTAACAACTATTGGGGTACAGTGATTGCACATTCTGAACAACACTGCTTGTTTTCTCTTCTTCTGCAGCTCTTGGGGTACTGCTGTGAGCATCCCACATTTCT
The DNA here is from genome assembly GCA_004027455.1 of Hydrochoerus hydrochaeris. Lineage (NCBI taxonomy): Eukaryota > Metazoa > Chordata > Mammalia > Rodentia > Hydrochaeridae > Hydrochoerus > Hydrochoerus hydrochaeris. The sequence goes on along the minus strand of PVLA01007266.1, from coordinate 106,743 downwards.
CCTTCCACTTCCCTCAATGCACTGTAAGCAGTTTCCTGGGTCAAATTAGCTGTTTTAAAATACCTCAAAGAGACTCCTGCTTCCCTAGTGCAGAGGAGAACAGAGACCAGGAAGATTCATGCTAATGAGCTACCACCAAGTTGCTCCAAGGAGTTGAGGTCTTGGTTATGAATCATATCCTGGAAGCAAACCTCAGCAGATTCTTTCTTTCTTTCATGGTTACCACCATCCAACACTAAGCACTTGATTATACTCTAGAACAGGGGTAAAAATAGTCAGCTAAGAAACACTGTGAATGAGTAACACAGTCTATGCTGCATGCATTCTACTCTTGTATATGGTACAAACAGCCATAGGTGAGTGGCCATGGCTGTGTTCCAATAAAACTTTATTTACAAAACTAAGCAGTGAGGCAGATTTAGCCTGTGAATGTTAGTCTTTGTTTTCACAAAGTTGAACATTTAAGAAGAGAGTTTAAAATTGATAATTTGTGAGAGGAGATGACAAATTGCTTAAATCATACATTGCTATTCATCCACTTATTTCAATTCATTCATTTATTTTTTTCTACCCTAGATAAATGGGATAAAGTGATGTGAAAACATATATTTCAAAGCAAGAGTCTGGTTTTCTAGGTTAAGGCATAAGGAAATCTAATTTGCAACACTTCTGAAAATGCTGCCTGCATGCTGAAAGCCAAGGCTTTTTCTATGAACAGTCCCCAGTCCTACTCCCAGGGCCACCTGTCTCTGTAATCCTGGCATGCATTTAACTTCTAAAGTTCATGCAATGAAAGGACATTCATTAGACAGATGAGCATTAGTTTTCCAAATCTAGTGCAAGGCTTTAATCAGCCCTGAGAAACACTCAGACCCACAGAGGACCTAAATGGCATTGTCTCCTGGAAAAAATACATCTGCTCCTCCACATAAATAACAATTCCCTTATTCTTATCATGGAAGAAACACAAAGGATATCACTAGAATGCTTTTGTGTATCCCCTAAATAATGCCTATAAATGTACCATGCACATGATTGAATAAAAGTCCATTTGCTTTCCAGCTTCCTCCAAATTACACCATGATTAAGATCAAGGCAACAGGTTCTTTTGAGTGTCGAAGTTTTTCTCTTCTGGCACTAGCATTAGTCAACCAAGAATATAGTGATATTGTCCACCATCCTGAATAATAATAATGATAAGTCTCCCCAAATTTTCAGATGGAAAAGTAATTATTTGCAAAGGTTTTTTTTTTCTTTTCTTTTCTTTCTTTCTTTCTTTCTTTCTTTCTTTCTTTCTTTCTTTCTTTCTTTCTATCTTTCTTTCTTTCTTTCTTTCTTTTTCTTTCTTTGTTTTTTCATTTTAGGTGAAAGAATTTGAAGGTTGGAAACCTACAGGGTCACAAGAGAAATTTCTGAATCTCCATTTACTCAGGACATCTGAGTAAATGGAGATTCAGAAATTTCTATGTTCCACAAATTATTTTAAGACTCACCTCTTTCATTTTAACTGTTACTTTCATTCGTACCTGTTTGCAGTACCCGGGGTTTACATTCCCTGTGTGGAGTGCAGCCCTAAGAGATGAATAACACACATTAACTCCTTTTCTATCCCATTTCCTTCCTTTCCCTGCCCCTTCCTCCTTCGCTCAGTCCCCTTCCCATTCGAGAAAGTTCCACCTCCCTAATTCCTATTGTCTGTCTTTTGTTTTCTCTTTAGCTATAATCTGGATTCCTTATATGAGACAAACCATGCGATATTTCAGCTTATGTTGAGACGATCTAGTCCAGTGTCACATACTGTAATCTCAAATATTGTGTGCAGTCATCCAAGTATTGTAATCCCTTTTGTAGTCTTCCTCACAATCCCAGCAAGTCACGGTAGGAGTAAAGACACCAAGGCATATTCCAAATTAAGGGCAGCCAAGGGGTCCTAAATCCAATCCCCGTGAGGACATTCGGACAAAGGCCCTGATCCTAGGCCTGTTTCAGCATTTATTATCTTGTAAAGAAGGGGGGTGGCTCCAGGCTGAGTGGCAGTGAGGATGGGGGGAGTTAGGTGAGTCACTGGAGCTGGCTGCCAAGTGGGGAGAAAAGCATTTCTGCAAAATACAGAGATAAGGATATGCAGAAGGATCAATTTGCATAAGTCAATTAAGTAGCAACTGAATTGTTTTAGGAAGCTGTTGCTTAGGTTTCTGTTATGTAACCTTTTGTGCCCTGGGGACTCATAGCCTCTTTACCTTGAGGCTCATACCCAGGTGACCTTCCTGGAGCTGATGGCTCTAACATCCTGCCATACATATGCCAGGAAACAGGAGACTGTCTGATGGCTTTAGAGATTACATACCAGCACCTTGGCTGGCTTTATTTGCAATGCTTAGAGCCAATTGAAGAGAGAAGGAAATACCATAGCCAGCTCTGTATATATCAGTATAAGAAAATCAGTCTTGATATAATAAAAGATGTAGCAATTGTTCCACATTGAAGGGGAGTCACTCCAATCGTCCCCCACAGTCTACGTCACTCAGGTAGTTGTGCTGCATACATCTTCTCTATCTTGGACTGGTTTCTCTGTCCTTTCCGGATCCTGACACTTTTGAAGATGACAGACCATTTGCCACGTAGAATGTCCATTTACTACATCTTGTCTTTGGCTGTGGTTAGATCCAGGTCACACTTTTGGGCCAGAATATCACATCAGGGGTACTGTGATATGACAGCTTCCTATGTGCTGGTACATAGTGCCAACTTGTATCAATAATAGTGATATTAATTCTGATAGTTCCTGTCAGAAAGTATTTCTAGCACCAAAATCACTTCTTTGAACTTTACAGTTAACAAATATTTTATCAGCAGATTCTTTGACATTATGCAAAATCCTGTTCGTCTTACTCTCATCTTCTAGTTTTAGAACCCACAGATATTTCTTAATCAAATTAAGTGTTTCTATGGTAGTTGTTGTATTAGTCAGGGCTCGCTAGAGAACCAGATTTAATGTGAGGTATACAAATACATAGGCATTAACAAAACTGGCTTACGATGGCCATGATAGAGTCAGGTTTGAAAGAGTGTAAAAGAGTTGTCTATGTGCTAGAGATCCAACAGATCCAGTCACGGGCCTGTAGCTCACTGTGGTGGCCCATGCAAGTTGTATCAGGAGGCCAGAGGGTCTTTCTGGGGGCCGAAGATTTTGGGCTGGAAGCCAGGAGAAGACATCCAAGGTGAAGGTGAAGACGAGCTCCTCTGAAGAAACAGAGGTGAGCCTTCATTGCTTCTTTCCCCGTTATACCATTCAGGTGATAAGCTGCCCTATGATAGGTTTCCTGTCTTTAGCTGAGTGTTTCTTACTCAAATTGCTACAATCAGTCAACTGTCACAGTTGTCAAATGAGTTTTAAGCCATCGTTCCATCTAAATGTATTAGGTTACTATAATGAAGAGTCTGTCTCTATTTATTGACCTATTTCACTAAGGACACATAGATTCCTACTACTGAGCTATAATCCTTACTCTCATCATTTATATTAATATGAAAATTGCCCCAGATTAGTGCTTTCAAGGAGCTCAGAAAACCTGTCCAGTCGGCACCCGCTGAAGCCAAGAATCAGAACTACATTTCTGACCACACTGACTCGAAAGTACATATTTAGGTTTTTTAAAAAGTCAAACATTTCATGCTTCTGTGAATATTCAGAATTAACCATTCTGCACTGCCTCCTCTTTAATTTACAGAACAGATAGGATCTGTTATGCAAGTAAAAGCTTTTGCCACAAATCATATACTATTTGTCATGGGCTGCCTGTTTGTGTCCCCCATAAATTCATATTTAAATCCTTAACCCTTACTATGAAGGTACATGGAGTGGAGGCCCTTTGGGAGGTAATCAAGTTTATCGTGATGGTGGGAGCTCCCTAATGGTCATTTCCAAGAAGAAAGCAAGAGTTCTCTCCCCACCCCATGTGAGGACATGGTGAGGCAAAGATATGCAAGTCAGGAGGACAATACTTCACAGAAACTGCTGGCACCCTAGATCATGGATGTCCAGATTCCAGAGCTGTGTGGAATAAATATCTACTGCTTACATTGCCCAGCTGGGCCCTCTGTCAAAGCAACCCTAGTTGACCGAGATGCTGCTTTTAAAGCTAGGGCTGCTCCTTTACCTACATTTTCACTTCCCACAGTTATATTTACCATAGTCAGCTGTGGTCTATAAAGACTGAAAAATGGAAAATTCCAGACCTAAATAATTCAAAACTCATAAATAGCACACCATTTCCTTATAGTGGTGGTGTTTCATAAAATCTTGTGCCGTCCTGTTCCAACCATCCCACTCTGTCCCACTCAGGATATGAATCATACTTTTGTTTCTACTAAGTGTGCTTGTGTGTGTGTGTGTGTGTGTGTAAGAGAGAGAGGCTACCTTCAAATACCATTTGTTACAGACATGTTATAATTGTTTCATTTTACTATTATTGTTATTAATATATTATTATACCTAATTTAAAAGTTAAGTTTTTCAAAGATATTACATATAGGAAAATATGTGTAATATATGATTTGATAACATTTGAGGTTTCAGACATTCCCTGGGGTTTTAAGTTTATATCCCTCGTGGATAAAGGGGAAATATTGTATTGACATAGTAAAAACAGATTTAAAATAAATTAGAATAGTGGGAGCAAACCACAATTGGTTCTGTAAAGATCGTCAAGAAATGCCCTGCTCTTATTTTTAAAGCAGTGACACAAGCTCTTGATGCATCTCTTTGAAGTTTATGAAAAATTATCTGACTTGGAGTCTTCTTCTAGATAGGCAGGATTGGTAGCATCTGTGCATTTTCCTCACAGGCTGAGAATTCTGGAATTTCATAAAACTGCAACTGTAAGTCTGTTAGGCAAATATTAGGAAAGAGGAAACTGAAGATCATGCCAAGAAATAGGACGAGGGTAGTACACGTGTGACTTCCCCAGTGCTGCTCTATTCTGCTATCAGGTACTAATTAATGTAATCCCACTAGTTCTTATGAAAAGATGGACTGCTATTTTGGGCAGCTGCTATTTGGATGAGGGTGAGCAGTTCCATGAGAAGCTGGCAAATGCTGGACCTGATTACATGAGATTATAAGAGGCTCTGACTTCCAGTTTTCAAGGTTGGCTGGGTCCAGATGTCCCACATATCTCCATGCTCAGCTCTTGCTGTTGGTCGAAAGTCTCAGGTTTCTTTTTCAGTGACAGCAAGGGCAGTTGAGGACTTTCAGTAGTTACCCCCATGAAATCTTGCTAAAATCAGAAGTAGAAAGAACAGGATACATAAGTGGACAAGCTAGATCCAAATGCTACTGCTGATGTCTTAGACAGTGATTTCATCAATTTCAAACATGTTCTTCTTGTTGTCATTCAAATATGTAGACCTTATAAAAGCAATATCTAATTACAATAATTACAATGGCCAAGTGCAGGAATTCACAGTACTATTTACAAAAGGTACAAGTGAAAAATAATGTATTAACTAACAACACATTGTGAAGAGTCATGAATTCTCGAATGAACTGAAAATGCTTGCAAGAATTTTAAGGTAATTTGGCAAATTCCAACTGGAAGTTCTGGTTCATGGGTACTCACACACATAAAAGAGCAGAAAAGCAAATCTGTATCACAGTGAATTTATGTTAATTATAATTCAGAACATTTAAGTTCTGAGCTGTAAAAGGCCACCAACTTTTATTAGAAGCATACTATTCCTAATAAGACAAATATGACTGTCTCTGTTCTCATGGATTTTAACCAATGAGTCCAAAAATATATTTCAGGCCCTATAGTATCTACTCCATAGTGAAAACATTGGAATACACAGCCTTCATCACAGAACACAATTTTCCTTGCTTTGCACTTGCTTCCTTTAGTATTCCTCCTTGGTAGAGACGAGGATACATTCTAGAGAGGGTCCAATTAATAGCATTTCATATGTATCATTGCTCTAAACAAAACTCACTGCTCCTTTGCTAGTAAGAGTTGGCTTCTGACACCATCAGTAGCAAGGAGAGAAGGGCTCACAGGATCATGAGCCCACAAGCAGATACCCAGCAAACTTGCTATTTGAGGTGCATTCCTTTCTGCTGAGATTGGTGTCATGAAAAGGCAGTTCTGCTTCCCTGCAGCAGGACCCTCCTGGCCCTGTGACACATGAGAAAGGCCTGTGCAGTGCCTATACCAAGAAGGAGAGTGGACACTTTAAGTGCTGAAGCCCATGTCCCCAAATGCTACTTAGGAAGAGCCTTATTTTTGGCCACATGCCCTTCTCAGTTTCATTTCCACTGAACAGTGGCTTGAACTCCATGATATTTTCCATCATCACTTGTGGCTAAAATTAAATGGCAGAGACCTGGTAGGGCCTGGGTGCTTTCTAAAACCTACTTGGCCCTCTTGGGAGAGCATCCCTATCAAGAGGGGCAGGAGAGTGAATCCCCTAAATAGAACATGTCTGGGAGGGAGGTGAAAGAGATACTTATATAAAATATCCTAGATGACGTGGGGTTAAACGACAAATAAGCTCTGACCTCAAGCAGTTTATGCTCTAGTTGGCAGTCTCCACTTTACGTAGGAATTGTGCTGCGCTGCACTCTACAACGGTTATTTATTTATTTTATTTTTTTGTAGTTTTTTTTTTATTTAAAGAGAAAAAAACAGGAAAAAGGTAGAAACATTACAGAATTTCAAGAAAAGAAGATAAACAGTAAGAAATCACTAGTTGATAAATTACATATTGTTCTTTTAGAAATAGTTATTCAAGTTACAGAATTAAAGCACATAAAGTGGATGCTCAAGCAATGAGAGTGCAAACAGATCTGTTCAACAATCCAACAAGAACCTAGAAATATGGTCATCAATCCCACACACCTAAACATACATGCAGCTATATCTTTTATAGCGCTTCCTATTTCCTCTTTTTTTACAATAGCAATTATATATTTTTAAAATTTAATTTAAAGAAGAAAAAAAAGCAAAACAGAAAAAGGGTAGCAACAATACAGAATTCTAAAGGAAATAAAGAAAAAAGAGAATGAGAAAAAGCCCCACTAAGAAATCAGTAATTTATACATTATGTACTGTCGTCCTGGATGTAGTTGTTCAAGTTACAAAGTTAAAGGGATGACGGTTATTTAATAGAGGGAGTAAGATGGGGATGACAATTCCTATTTTTAAGGCGCTGAATTTTCATTTACTTTAAACACACCATCTTAGCTGGTCCTCATAGTATCTCTATGCAGCCCATTATTTTCCCATTTGGAAGCTGAAGAAATTGAAGCTCAGATAAACAAAGTGTCCTGGTCGAACTAAAAGGTTTCAGGAGTGATGTAAGCTTTCCACTCATTTCAAAACACTGTGTCATCCTCCCAAAGAAAATGTTATTTTTGGACAAGGGAGGAAGCAATGAACTTTACTGGTAATAATGGCAATTTGTGATGTTTATCCATATATATATCCTAGTGGCCTAAGTCTCAACAAAAGCAAAACTATATCCTTTTACAGTTTGTCTTTATTCTCTCTCTACAGTGTAATACTTAATTAACATAAGCCTCTCAAATGGTTAGGAAATTCCCAATATTTTTATTTATCTTTATAAACATTTATTAATAATTCTACTGAGTCATTTTTTTCTCAAGTGCTTTTCCATTCTCTATATGTATTCATTGCTTAAAAAATTTGAAATTCATTCTCATATGGTAAGTCATTGGAAAGTCTCTTTTATCCAGTTAGAAGGTGAATCAAAAAAAATAAAAAAGAAAGAAAAGAAAACAAAAAGTAAGGCCCTTATTTGGTCAGTTTCCAAGGTGCTGGAGTAATACACAGTCCCAGTGTGGAAGTGGTTTACTTCTTAAGACGCCCCTAGCCATCATGAAATAGTCTCACAGCTTCCCGAAAAATACTTACAAACTCTTGTAGCCAGAAACATTTTGTGACATTGTTTATAATGATTAAAAGAGCCCTTTACCCAGGTTCAGGCGAAGAGTAAGTTTGTAATCTATTTAAACTATAGACTGAGAGAGCTACTGGTTCCTCAGTAACAAGGCATGTAATTCTTGGGTTCAATCTACATCGCTAAGCTGAGTGTGTATTATAAAACATGAGCTCATTAATTATAAGCTAAAGAAATGAATGTCAAGAAGTGTTTTCTTTCATTCTGTATTAAACTAACTATAAATATGAGATATGAGACACAGTAAATAGACATGCCACTTGGGATTTTTGTAATAATTGACTTACATCAGAAAAATCAGTATGCCATAGATTACAGAACACTGAACAAGTACCAAAGGGCTTAGGTTCAAGCCTGGCTCAAATCACTGACTTCGGAGAAAGAAAAACTTTAATTTTTCAAAACCTCAGTTTTCCCTTTTAAACCCTCATAATGACGCAGAAAGTTTGGATGAGAAATTTCTGAGATCCCTTTAGGCTCCAAATACTTATTAACCTTCTCATGCTAGAATATTAATAATTGGGCATATTTTAACCACAGTTTCCAAAGTTTGTAAGAATTACTGATCATTCTTTAAAAAGTAAAGAACTAGCAACCATTCCAATTAAAAGAGTTTCCTTTTTAGTTTGAGTCCACGGTGCTTCCTGAGCCCATGTTACACCCATGGACAGTCACTACTTCTATTTATTCCGAGAAAAATGTATCTGTGTTAATTTCCTGCTTGGAACCTGCTCAGTGTCACACCTGTCTTGTGTGTGTATAGACAGCCCATGTTGGATCGCTAAGTCCTACCCCAGCAGAGGTAGTGCTGGAAATGACTTGTCCTGGAAGAATTAAGAGCAGCCCAAGAATTGAGACCACAGCTATGTGAATGATCTCCAGTGCTTCTGTTCCACAAGGTGGCTTAGCTTAAAGTAGAGGGTGAGCTCTTGTCCTTGTGATTTATGAGTTGGATGTTTCTATGCCTAAAAAAATCACCTGATTACTGGAAAATCAAGGAGGGTGAGCAAGCAATAATTTTGCCAGCTCAAAGGCCATTCAAATGTAGGATAATGCCACAAAGAAAAGTCACTAAATGTCAAGGAATATATGTTTCCATTGTTTGATGCTATTTAATCTGCCTGTAAATATGATCTCTAAGGCATAAAGAAATGAAAATGCCATTTGTGATGGCCTAATCCCTAACTTTTATTAGAAAGTACTACAGATTCCAGAGCAGTGTCCTGGTGTTAGAAGGTGCAAGCTAAGCCTGGCTCACAGTCTTCTTAACTCGTCTGGAGGTCAGTTATCAAACAGCAACACTGAAGCTGAACAGAAAGGAAATTATTTTCTAGTGCATTGCTAGTGTGTGACTCTGGTTTCGCATACTTTATCTCATTCCATTCCTCTGCCATCATGAAGGTACTATTATCTCAGTATTTACTCATCAGAAAACAGGAGTGGGAAAGATTTTATAAGGTCTCCAAGTTATTCCTGGTGAGCATGAGTTTAGGATTTTAGTCTTCTGACTCATGCATGTTACCTCATAAAATCGAAAGATAAATTTTCCCTTTTTAAAAAAATTTAAGTTCTTCCTTCTCAGAATAAAATAAGAACAAGAAATAAAAAGGCTAATACTGTGTTCAGGGATTTCAGATGTCTTTGAATGGTACCAGGGAAAAGTAGAGAGGGAAAGATCGCAAATTTGTAAGGCAAATGTCAAACCTTTTTATGATTAAACCAGAAAAAAATGTATTTTCAATACAATGTTTTTTTTATTATAAAAGTAATAGGTATTCTAAAACCTTATGAATGATTAATACATCAAAAGAACAAAACAAGATCTTCCCATGTGACTGATAATCTGTTAGATGTTATTTTCTACCTCCAGAGTAAGGACTGTATATCTTCTACCCATTCATATTTATCCCTTTTCGGTGCGAGCTCCTTTAGCTGAGTAGCACTGATTCAAAAGTGCTACCAAACTAGACATGGACAAGACCAGGCCTTGACAAGAATTGAATAAGTATTTGCCGAATGAATGAAGATGGGCATTAATTAGAGAATCTAGTTGCCTTTATTTAGGGAAGACCTGACATATAGGTTGATTACCATTCAGTCAAGGTCTATCCCAAGCCACAGAAAGTATTAAGAAGAGAATTTAAGGCTAAGTTCCATGACTTTAAGGAATGTAAATTCAAATAACTACTAAACCACAGAGGAATTTTAAAAAGAAAAAAAGTGTAATTAAACATTCTTAAGAATGCTTGCACTTCTTGGTCTCAGTAAATGTCGAAGATGTAGGTATTTAGACAGGATATCAAAGAATCTATTACAACCAATCTGCTGATTCTACTAAAATTGAGTTGTTGTATTTCTCTGTTTACCTTTTGAGAATGAGAAACTGGTAAAGATCTACACTCTTTAGGGACCTCTTGTGTTAACAGTCTGAAACAAAACAGAGAGGAAGGGTGTGTGTAACACAAAGGGGGAGTGTGTTCTGGCTCTCACTTTTCTCAACTACTAAGTGAAGTACTTGAAGTTCATAGGCTGTTTCAGGAAGTTTGGTTTGGGAGCTAGAAGTCTTCACTGCCTGCGATTCCAGGTTTCCTCCACCCTACATCATGAGGGAAGACAGGTAACTAAATTTAACGGATTAGACTGGATCAATGTTGCCTAACTTCAAACATGTAGGCATCCTCTTCACCACTTTCCCATACCCACACGTCACCATCAACCGAATCTATGACCTCTGTACCTGACCTTCTGATCACTGCCTGCCTTGTCCTCTAAGACTAACACCTGCTCAAACATTCATGGGCTACTTTAGTCGCGTTTGTGCCATAGACGTTTAGATACACTGTATATACAATTATTAGACTGGAGGGTAGTTATCAAAATGACCTTGCTTATTACTAGACGTTTTATTACTATTCTTTTGGGTTCGGAGGAGTAAATACACAGTTAAGGGCCACTCCAAAATCTAGGTGATCATTAAGGGTCACTACTTACTAAGTTCTAAGATTTCAGCGTTTCTTTACATTGAACAATTTTTCACAATACCATCAAAAACATAAAAAGCCATACATTTCTGTCTGTCTCTCCACCTCTTCATCATCTGTCGTCCGTCTGTGTACTCTTCATGAGCTCAAAATCTGTCTACTCAGACATCTTTTAATCACTATCTTCTAGGCCCGTTAGTGTTTTTTTAACACTGAAGAGATTCTGCCACCCCCTTCCTCAAGAACATTAATGCTTCAGAATCTGCAAAACTCTGTCTTAATATATTAGCAAGATTGTCAGATCCTTTCAAAGTTTTGACTTTTGAAGTAGAATGGTTTTCCACCCTCATATTTATTAGACACTCTAGGCAAAGATTAATTCAGAGTTCACTGAACATATGCTAACCTTCTACACTTTGCTTTGTTCATGATATTCCTTCCTTGTTTCACTGTGTGGAAAACCTTTCAGCCTCAAGGAGCAATTGTGCCCACTGGTGAATGTGCGTATGGTAATCCTTCTATTGTATTTACTCCCTCTTGTGCGTGCGTGTGTGTGTGTGTGTGTGTGTGTGTGTGTGTCTGCATTTAGGCAAACAACTTATCATCCAAAGGTTAATGTTCAATGTACAAGACATAGTTAAGATCCTGCAGAATTAGTTTATTTCTTAGTTTCATCATGTTATAGCTGTTTAGCCTTAAAAATATCAGGTATTCTTTCAAAAATATATTTTCCTCAAATTAGGTAGCATTCTTCCTATTGGCTTCCCTAAACCTCTTAGAGTAATTATCTATGTACATGGTCTTATAGCAACTGAAACAAATTCTGTATCTCCTGGTGCTTTCTGTCTTAAAAGCAAAAAAATAAATCATGATACAGTTATTGTTTGGCTGCTAGTGGTCTGTAGTACTCAAAACTACATGTACGACTGTATGAATGAAATATCCTATTTCAGAGGCACAGTCATTGAGTGAAGTCATAGAATGCATTTAACACTGTTAGTAAAGGCTTCCAGTAAATAGTAGTCGAGAAAATGTTTTAAAATGTGAAATGTGGTAAGTGTGGGACGCAATAGAAGAAATAACTGAAAACAAAAGCTTTCCCAGAAATTTGACATTGAATTATTAGTCTTTAGTTTTAATAACCTCAAATCCCTATGATTAACAGAGTGAGTCAAATAGAATAATAAATTGTATTTGAAAAGTTAAAGAATCTTCAAATATTTTTAACCTGAAGATAAATAGTATATTCTTTTAGAAATTCTAAAACCATGGATAATGTAAAGGAGAGCGGCATAGTCCAACTGATGTATTATGTTCTTTCTAGAAAAAAAAACCCAGTATGTTGGTGTCTGCCTTGCATTCTTCTCTTTCTACATGTGCATGAACAAATGTACATGTGTACAAGTGCACACAGCACACACACATTCATTTATCCATTGCTATGTACTGAACATGATTAATACTTCAATTAAGAAAATATTTTCTCAATGTTCAAATGGGCAGAGGAACTGGCAGGGGAAGGAAAGGAAAGAAGGAAAAAGAAAAAAACTAAAAAAGAAGGTAAAATGGAAACAAAGCTTTTGCAAATAATGAGGGAAATGGGAAAAAATAAGAATCAAGTTATATCATGTACAGGCACAAATTCCCCATGATGAATGTGATCGTTGTGTATCTAGAATGTTGTAATAAACTTCATTGATTTAAAAAAGAAAATTACTTTTTCATCTTTCCCTCTCACCTTCTCCTGTCTGTCTCTCTGTCTCTGTCTCTGTCTGTCTCTGCATAGGAATGCTGTTTCACACAAATCTCTCCTTTCAGTAACCAAGGGTTACTAGTTTCCTTTCACCTTATTAGTCTCTGGAGGAGTGCCACCTTTTTCTGTTTTTTAAAATTTTAAAGAGAAAAAAAGGCAAAACAAAAAAAGGGTAGTAATAATACAGAATTTCAAAAAAATAAACACTAAGAAATCATTAGTTGATAAAATGCATACTGTCATCTTAGAAATAGTTGTTCAAGTTACAAAATTAAAGCACACAAAGTGGACATTCAAATGGTGACACTGCAAACAGTTCTGCACAATGATCCAACAAAAATTTAGTAATATGGTTATCAATCCTACACACTTAAACATACATGCAGTTATATCCTTTAGAGCATTTTCTTTTCCTCTCTTTTTTACAATAGATATTACACATTTTGGGTTTTATTACTCCTACAGTTCTTATTACTTTTTACACTAGAAACACAATGTGATATTTATAAATATGATTCTTATTTATATAACTAATGAGGATAGCCTCAAGTTGCCTCCATTTACCTATGAAGGCCTCAAGATCATCCTTTTTTTTTAATTAAAGAGAAGCAAAAGCATGTAAAGGGTAAAGATAATATAGAATTCAAAAAAAAGATAAACAATAAGAAATCACTAGTTAATAAATGACATATTGTCCTCTTAGAAATAGTTGTTCAAGTTACAAAATTAAAGCATACAAAGTAGACAGTCAAACAGTGAGAGTGTAAACAGCTACATATGCATGAATCTCTACATGTATTTCTATACTTTCTGTATTAGAGGGAAAAACAAAACTTAGCAAGATAAAACAAAACAAATTCCTATAAAAACATGAAACCAAAAAGTCATATAAAACCACAGTACAAGGGGATCTACAATGATTACTGTGTTGTTTCTTATTATCTTCCACAAAGGTCATGCTTTTTATAGCTGAGTAATATTCCATTGTATAAAAATACCACATCTTTTTCATCCACTCTGCAGTTGATGGGCATTTTGGTTGTTTCCAAGATTTAGCTATTACAAATTGTGCTGCTATGAACATAGGCGCACATATATCACTGTGACATGATGTTTTCAGGTTTTCTGGGAACATACCCAGGAGGGGAATAGCTGGGTTGAATGGAACTTCCAATCCTAGTCTTCTGAGAAATCTCTATAGTGATTTCCATAGTGGCTGCACCAGTCTACACTCCCACCAACAATGAAGCAGTGTTTCTTTTTCCCCACAGCCTTGCCAACATTTGTTATCAGTTGATTTCTTTTGTATAGATACTTGTTTTTTGGTACCCAAGATTGAACTCATGACCTCATGCTTACCAGGCAAGCGCTTGAGCCGTTGAGCTAAATCCCTGGCCCCTAGCTGATTTTGTGATGGCAGCCTTTCTTTCTGGAGTGAGATGGAATCTCAATGCTGTTTTAATTTGCATTTCTCAAATGACCAGTGATGGCGAACATTTCTTCATGTATTTATTTGCCATTTGTATATCTTTCTCTGAGAACTGTGTGTTCATCTCAGATGCCCACTTGTGGAGAGGGTCTTTGAATTTGGGGGGCTTGATGTTTTTCAATTCTTTATATGTTCTGGATATAAGTCCTTTGTCTGAGGAGTTGCTGGCTATAATTCTTTCCCATTCTGTGGGTTTTCTTTTTACTCTGTTGGTGATTTCTTTTGAAGTGCAGAAATTGTTCAATAATATGTGATCCCAGTTGTTGATTCTTTGAAGTGTTTCTCATGCAGTTTGCGTTTTGTTCATGAATTCTCTGCCTACCCCTATGTCTCCAAGACTTCTACCTACCTTGTCTTCCAGTAGATTTAGTGTTTCTGTTTTAATAGATCTTTGATCTGTTTAGACTTTAGTTTTGTGCATGGTGACAGGCATGGGTCTAGTTTCAGTCTTCGGCACATGGAAAGCCAATTTTTCCAACACTATTTGTTAAAGAGGCTATTCTTCCAGTGAACATGTTTAGCACCTTTAACAAAGGTGGTTGAGTGTCTTTGTAGTTGTGTTTGCATCTTTTAATCTGTTCTATTGATCCTCAGGTCTATTTGTTTGCCAGTACCATGCTGTTTTTATCACTGTGGCTTTGAGATTTTATTTATTACTTCTTTTTTTCTATTCTCATAGGTTGGAAGCATAACCCAATTAAAATCAATAATAAGAACTGAATTTTTTTTCTAAGAATCTTGGCTATGAACTGAGAAGTTACTAGAGTTTATTTTATACCAACTTGCATGGGTTATCATCTACAAGATGCATATAACACGTGAAATAGGGGAAATAATGCCGAGAACTGCGGAGAAAACCTTGGAATCTGACTTTACTTGTAAAAGTGACTTTAAAATATATTTATATGATTTAGGTAGTATCATATAAGATGACATAAGGGAAAAGATGCTTTTAAAAAATGGGCAAAGTTGTTGGTAACCAGATAAGATGATAAGGTATTTTCAGAAGGGCCACAGCTTGTATAAGGACACAGCAATGCAGTGGAGTTTTACATATTTCAGTATGTACAAAAAGGTGAAGTATTCTTGAGCAGATGATGTCCATGGAGGTTGAAGGAATAGTGGGAGATGTGAGAATTCTTGAGTGGCACAGTTAAGTGCCTAGACATTTTCCTGAGTACGAAAGGGAGCCATTGAACAATCTGGAACAGCATGGTAGCCTATGTCCTTGATGAAGTTAACTTTGGGGAAAATGGGCTGAGAGACAAGATAAGACAGGAATTGGGATGCTTTAGCATTAACTTGAAAAAGAGACAGCATGAGATTGCAGTTAATTTATAGTAAGGAACATGATTGGAAACTCTGAGGAGATATATTAAAGGTCATTTCATGAATTTTAAATACTTATTTTAATTTCAACAACTTATTTTGTAGTTGCTAAATATTCAGAGAGAGAGAGAGAGAGAGAGAGAGATTTGTGCGTGTGTGTGTGTGTGCGTGTGCGTGCGTGTGTGTGTGTTCATGTGTGTGTGCGTGTGCTACTGGGACCCAGGGATGCTCTGCCACTGAGATACATTCTCATAATCATTTAGTAAAGATTTATTCAGAGACAAGATCTCACCAAGTTGCCCAGGCAAGACTTGAATTTACAATCCTTCTTCCTCAGACTCCTGAGATGCTACAATTATAGATACACATCCTAAATATTCTTAGGATGCTGTAAGATGCATGATTCAGATTACAGATTCTAAAGCCAGACTTAACATGGGTTTGTAGAAAGCACTGCCTCTTAATAGCTGACCAATCTTTGTCTACTATTCCTTATCTCTGTGCCTTAGATTACCTTGTCTGAAAAATATGGATGATATGTTTTATGATGTTGCTGTGACAATTTAATAAATACACACAAGTGAAGGGCATAGAATGTCTGGCACATAGAAAGCATTCAACAAAGATGAGTCATAACTATGTTACTCTGTGGTCATTATTTTATCCAGTCTTTACAAAAGGTTCACATCAGTAATCATTGCCACTGTTATGGCTTGTGTGTAGATGCCCCCCCAAAGTCTCATGTGGTGATAGGCGGGGCCTTTTCTGAATCTAGAGTATATGCTTGATTCATGGTTGAATGCTATGATTAAGGGCACTAGTATTAAAATCGGGTGATTACTAAATCACTTCACTGATTGCTTTGGAACCAGCCTAATCTCAGAAGCCAAGATAGACTATGAAAGAGGTAGAAAAAAACTGCTAAGGTCCCTTGCTTGCTTTGCAACCTTCCGTCCACCATGAACTGTTTCTCCTCTGTGATGCTTCTCTGCTGTGCCACCCTATCTTGGAGACAGACAATGATGGACTGAAACCTCTACAAACTGCGAGCTAATTATACTCTTCCTCTTTTAACTTGTTGGTGCCAGGCATTTTGTCTCAGCAGTACAAAAGTAATTAAGACAACCGTATTTTGATTTTTTGAGATGGAGAAAGTTCTGAAAAGTTAAGCAACTTGTAATCTAAGCTACAACAGCTACTAAGAAGCAGAGTGTGGATGGAATCAAATTCATTTACTTACCTCTAAAGCAGTTAATCCTAATACACAAACATCACCCTGCCTAGGGTAATAACGCTGGGTGAATTTCCTACTTATAGGTTAGAATGACTATACCCTGCATAAAACTTCTCCTGGCATGCCACATTATTCTTAACCATCTTGACATGCTTCTGTTGAGCTCTTAGACTGAATATTCCATAGCCAAGTTTTGGAGTTGTATCTTCTTTTTAACTGAGAATAGATGGTTAAACCAAAGTTTTCCTAAGAATTCGAGTTAGAAGTAGTCAGATGCTGGGAGTTGGTACTATCAAGAGTATTAACCTGGCAGAAGTGGTGTTTCCAGTGCTTCTTTGTTATTCAGGACAACATGGATTCTGTTATCATTTATTAGTGTTGTCCTTTTCTTAATCAGTTGAATAATAAAGACAAAACACAGTGCAGAAAGTTAAGCCAAATCATGAGAACCAAAGCATGCTTTTTTGAGTTTATAGTTGGTTCCACAAGGTCCACTGTTCCACCAAAGCCTAAAACACTGTGCACTTGGTGTGAGCGGCATGCTGGGAAGGAGTGAAGGTAGATGCTGGATTGCCTGGAGAGCAGCTGTGTCCTTAGAGTTGCCATTCTTTACAGCAGAGGGTATAGGATTAAGCCTTGCATCCTCCCACAGAGTTATAGAACTCTGTCCATAGCATACCCCTAATAAATATTTGCTGAATGAGAGAATAAAGAATAAACAAACAAACCCATTCATGACAGAGTTTCTGCCTGGAGTGATGGGAAACTCTGAAAATAAATCTTGGCAATGGCTATGCACTAATATGAATATAATGGACAATGAATTGTACTCTTAATAGAATTATTTTTTACTACTGCACATTGAAACCAGGCCCATGCTCATGCTATGCAAGTGTTCCACCACTGAGTTACATGCACAGTGAAAAAGTGGTTAAAATGACAGGTTTCAAATTTCATATCAACAAACCTTACATTATATGCACATAAATAATCACATCAAAGGTAAAGAAGCAAATGAGAAAGTGAACAAATACGAGTATCCCTGAGATGAGGAGACAGATGGACACACACAAAAGAACAAGTGAACAAGTGACTGCAGTTCCCATGTGTGTCCAAGGATTATGTCATTTCCATAGAATGCCAAGTGCATGCCTCAGTATCACACAGCAGAGGACTCTGACATGCTAAAAGGAGAAGAATAAACTACATTGTTTTACTTAGCTGAACAGCTGTTGATTGTAAGCTGTAAAATTTTTCCTAATGTAATGGCCATTGTGGAAGAGTTCTGACATGTCGCAGAATAGAGTTGTGCCAAATGGCTGTGACTCTCATAGCTGGGCTGCCCTGCCACACAACTCTAGAGAAATGCTGGGAAGTTTGTCTCGTTGACTTCCAAATTGGTGATTTTGGTGGCTGGAACATGTAGACTGAAAGAGAAAGCTGATTAAATAATATTTCCTTTTAAGGAAAAGAATTTTCCCAATAAAGACACAAAAGTCAGTAATATAAACTAAAGATTAGAATAAATCACAATGTGTCCACATAATTAAAAAAAGATAAGGCAATTTAAATTCATCTTATATCTTCACTTCACTCTTTGGAGATCAGATGGGATGGTAGCTCTTGGAGAGCATGTCTGATATCTTCTATTTATATTAAAAATCCAGGTCACCAGCAACAGCTGAAGGAGTGGTCAGATTTTCATGCAAAGGACAAAAAGAAAAGGGTCAATATTTCTCCTAGGAAACATTAACGCTTGAATTTTCATCCTTGACAATGACTCGGACCTTTAACCATTTTCCTTGGAGAGTTTTCCTCAAACATGAAGCCTAGGAGAGTCAGCAGATGCACCGGGGAGAGCGCAGTGCCAGGTCATAGGGGCTCTGATGCCATCTGGGACCACTTTCCAGGGCCACTTTGGTCCAGTCACACTTATATTTTTGAGACTTCTTTTTTTGTTTTTTTTGTAAGGGTGACTAGAAAAGTAATTTCAATATTTTAGAAATTAAGTACAATAAACTATAATATTTAGTGCGTGGAACACACACTAAATATCCCACAGTGATCACTGAAAATCAAAAATGAAGAAACCCGAGTTATAGCAATTATTTTGATTGACTATTAACAGAGAAATTCATTTCAAATATATAGTGTTTCTCTTTATTTTCATTTTTTAAATTTTTTTTATTTTAAAGCAAATAAAACAAAAGAAGACAGATCTAAGCAGATCAGAACAGAACAATGTAAGCAACACAGCACTTCACAACAAGACAATTGGATATCAACAGTAGCTCTCATGTCTCTTTCTTTCAAATAGTTGAGCTTAGCTTTACACACAATAATGTCAAACATAACAAAATAAAATAAAACCACTCAAAAGAATGAAAGTATTGCAAGGCATTCTGAACCAAATAACCAAAGATGGGCAATGGCTACTATATTATCTCATTTTCCATAAAAAATTTGTTTATACTATCATACATATTAAAATCCAGTAAGACACAAAGTGATAGAACCAATGGTAATAGAAAAACAAGAGCATGGTAGGACTTCAGAGCAAGATGATATCAAATCAACAATGGCTCCCATATTGTCTTGCCTTCAAAGTAACTATTCATACCATCACATATATTAAGATCAAACAAAACAGAATAAAACCATTCCAACCAATGAATGAAAACATAAGACTTCAAAGTAATATAATGGTGAGCCATGATTACCATAAAATCTTCTGTACTCTTACCATTTCTTACACTAGGGAGACTACATGGTATTTATACATGTGAGTTTGATTTATTTCACTTATGAGTATGGATTCAAGTTGCATCCATTTACTCTTTATTTTCATAAAGGGAAAAGACCCTGTGAATTTAATCTTCTTAGTTCTGATGTTTTAAAAAAATCTATCTTTTAGTTCAGAATTCAAAGTGGATTTAGTTTGATGAATCTGGGAGTTGACAAAAGTGTTATTGTACTTACAAGGAGAAAGCCTTTAGTGCTTCTACATGGAAACTAAAATGTCCTCAATATAAGCTAGAAGCTTGTTCCAAGAGTTACTGCATTTTTGCCCTTCAATGTAAGTCCCAAATAATTTAAAAAATTTTTAGTTCAATATCCCAGGTGCCTTTCGTGTTTCTGGTGTTTATTTTCCTGTTACCAGACAAAATAGCCAACATTCACAATTTAAAGAATGAAAGGTTTACTTTGACTCTGAGATTCAGGGATTTCAGTCCACAGATGGCTGGTTCCACCAGAAACATCATGGCAGAAGGGTGTGAAGAATGAGGGTGCTAGTCCACCGTGCCTGGGAAACAGAGCAGGGGAACAGGTCTCAGAGGAAGAGGCCAGGGAGGAGACACAGACCTCAAGGTCACACTGGTACGAGTCGTGTAATGCACCCGGAAGTGTGCTCCACCAATCCCCTGAGCAGCTAGGGCCCAAGCTAATCAAGCTAAACCTCACGACACTCTTCCACTGCCAACCTGCCCTTTTCACTGGGGTCTCAAGAGGGGTTAATATGAAAGAGAGAAGCCTTTAGAACCCGCAAAAACTGAGGTGGTAGAGAAAACGGTGAGGTGACTGTGTTATTACTTCCACAATCCCACAAATATCTTAGTAACCTTGGTTTTTCTCTTTTATACCAACCCATGTAATTCATCTCTCCACAAATTCTTCGGGTGTTGTTGGTATCTACCCAGTTCTCCCATGTTCCCCTGACTATGTCTAAACCTAATTTGTTTATCACTTGGACTATATCAACACACCCTAACTGCATCGGTAGCTTCTGGTTTTAATCCTTTCTAAATCATTTTCCAACATGTTGCATTCTAGAAAAATCTTCTGTGGCTTTTCAATTCCTTTGAGGTTTCCTTAAAGTCTTTCATTGAGATTCCTCACGAAAGCCCACCATTCTGGGCTTCTAGTGCCGCCTACTTTACCTCATCCCTAATGAACACCCGTCATGGACGGTTCCAACTATTGCAGACATTTCTCTGGTCCTCAAATCTATTATCATCTGACCTGATTCCTGGTCTTCTCACCACTGTTCTTTGCTGCCTAGAACAATTTTCTTCCTTTTCTCTTTCCCCTCCCAAATCACATTTCTAATATAATAATTTCCACAGGCATTTATGGTCTCAGTCTAGATATCACAGCTTGTAGGAGATTATTCCTTTCCCAAGCTTGTCCCTTCTCCACTTCTACACTACATAACATGGTCATATATGTCCTTTTATCAGCCCTGTTATTCACTCTCCTTTGATTATATTTTATTGCCATGATCTGTTCAACTGCCCGCCTCTCTCTGCTGAATTGTGAACCATGTGAATGCAGAGATTCTGATATTCTGTTTCATCATAGAATCTCCATCATGGAACTTACAGCATGAGGGAAATATGTATGTATCCTTGAATGAGTCTTGTATATAGTGCTTACTATTTCTTAACCTTGAATAAAATTGCTGAAGGTCTTTGAACCTTATTACTTTGAACAGAAGAATAAATATAACTTTTCTATTATTCATTGCTTGATTGAGACGGTTCTGTGGGGACAGGTATAGGAAATATGAACAGAGTGACATAATTTTGACAACCTAGGATTGATTATTGGTTTTTTCCCTCCTCTGAGTCATATTACCTTCAGTTCCATAAAAAAACAAAAAGAATAGAGAGTCTAAATTCTTTGCGCTACAGTCTAAGGAAATGGCTAGGTCACTGATTGCTTTAAAAAATTCCCTGAATCCAACTTTGATTTCTGTTAGTGCTAGAAGATTGCACCTTCCAAGAAGAACCATTTGTTTTCAAAAGCCTGTTGTACTCTGTGTTCTGCTGTTACTTATCTCACCAGCACCATCTGCTTCTGCCGTTCTGCCCAATTTGATTCTGAAAGAAAAGGATTCTGTCTGTGCCTGCTAAGGAAAATAATAGGCTCCAAGAAAATGCAAGAAGGTGAAGGGTACCTGTGGGCAGCTGCTTGAATAATTTTTATCTCAGCTCCTGTTTTGCCCAGCCAGCTTGAGGATGACAGTTGGCCTGGAGTCAGTTCCTCATGCCCTGGCCCTCTGCTGTCTGTCCTGGCACAGCACACAAGCGAAGGATGGCATGCGGCAGAGATGCCAACAGCGTTTGGCTGTTCATAGAATCTTCTTGATTCCAGTGAAAGGGCAATGTGTCTTATATCACAAGTGCTGGAACTGAGCAGATGGAAATTTTGGTGCTTCATTATTCTCTGGGTATTTATAATTGCCCAGAAATTCAGCTCTATAATTTTTGCACAGAGAGAGAGAGAGAGAGAGAGAGAGAGAGAGAGAGATGGAGGAATGAATGAATTGAATCTATATTGGGTGTAATTCAACTTTATCTATGTGTGCAGCTGACACAGAAAGGGAGAAGCAGACAACCAGTAAGAGAGAATACCTGCATGATGTTTTAAACCAACAAGGGGAGGGGGATATTGTCTTACAAATATTCCCAAGCCAGACTAATTGAAGCACTGTTCATTAGTTTCCAAAAAACAATTTATTTCCTAGAAACTTGCAATGCAATGAAAGCTGACCTTCCGTTTCCTATAATAACAAATTTCAACTTTGGCATCTGTATCACTGGGGCAAATTATGCCACACAGCCCAAACAGTCAGAACTGCACACACACAGGCTGCTCTCAATCCATCCCAGCTCTTCTTCAGAAAGGACTGGTGCTCTTGCCTTCTGCTCACCTACTGGTCTTTCTGCATTCTCAGACTAGAAGCCTCCCTCTCCCTCACTCCTTCTGCTGTGTTCAGAAAGAGACTCCCTTCCCCAGAGATTCCCTGGGAAGTCAGTGTCTTGGCTAAGCTAATTCTCATTCCTAATAAAGATATGTTAGCTGAAAAATGATCAATGCTCCTTTTTGTAAATCATAGATGAGGGTAATCCTGTGGATCCTGCACTAGTAATGAGTGTGAGAAATAACTTGGACAATGGTAGAAAGTAGAGCTCGAGTCAACAGTCTCTTCTAGCAAATGTCCACTGTGGGAAGCTGGAGGGAAATCTCTACCCAGTAGGGATATGTTTTCTTGAATGGGACACATAGCTCAGTTAGATCTTCTTCTTGGAAGTCAATGAACATGTGGGTGAAGCATAGATGAGGAACAGCAGGGTCACCAGAACACCAGACCGAAGGATTTGATGTGGGGCTTCTGTGTCCGTATAATGTCACCAGCGTTTTCCTGTTTCCCTCAAGATACCTAGGTGCTGGTCTAGAGCTAAAACATCCTGAAAAGTCTCAGAGACATACTAAAAAGTCCTAAAAAGTCAGAGACATACTAATGGGCACATTCTCCCCTGGAAGAGGCTTCTGGTGATTCTTAGGGATGGTTTATGCTTCTTCCATGAGGAAAAAAATCTTTTTTACCAATTTATAAACTACTTTTTCTCCTAAGAAACTAAAGTTTAGCAATACTTTCCAACTTCCATCAGTTGTTCTAAACATACATAGGATTATATGAACTATAACACTACTTTCGATCACCTATGTCCTATCTGGAAGTTGATGCTTGGTGGAAATCATTTTTAATTCATTCAGAACTCTCTAAGTTGCCCACAGTTCCTCTTAGTTACAGATTAGTGCTTTACAGATGGTGATTTTCAATCAACAAACAGTGGTACTTTTGCTTTGTTTTAGCTTATGAGGATTTATCTGAAGAATACATGAAAACAGAGGAAAGCGTCAAACATCTCCCTAGTAGTTGAAGAAACAGAAATGTAGTTTTCTAATCACTAAGGCTAAAAAACCCAGTGCTCTCAGCATACTAGAGGAGGGGTTTAATTTTGTTCATGATTTCAAGGCAGTATGTATGGGTTCGGATATCTCCAGAGCAGCAATGGCAGGGTAGAAGGGGCTGGTAAAGGAAAGCTGCTCACTTCCTGGCAGCCAGGAAGCAGAGAGAACCCATCAGCAGATTCATCAATGGATCTGCTGGTGATTGTGGCATCCGATTACTTCCAAAATCCCCGCCTCTGCATACCTTAGACCTTTGCAGAATGTTTTAGTTCTATACTGACACATAGCATCTTGGGAGAAATAGGAAAATACTGGTGACATGATCATGAATACAGTAGCCCCATATCAAACCTTTTGATCCGCTGTTCATCTATGCCTCACCCACATGTTCAATGACTTCCAAGAAGAAGATCTAACTGAGCTATTGGCCACCATTGGAGAAAACGTATCCTTACTGGGTAGAGATTTCCTCCCAGGTTCTCACAACGGACATTTACTAGACAAGACTTTTGACTCTAACTGTAATTTCTAGTGTGGTCTGCATTGGTCAAGTTTATTTAATCCCTATAGAACAAACCGAGGTGGCTCATAGTTGAGGAGCATTCAGCGTTTTGCTCACTTATTTTCTGGAAAGATTCTTGGAGATTTATTTCAACCTGCTAGAGCTGATTGAGAGAAGAAGAAACAGAGTCATGCATTTGATTTATTCAAGATCACTACACTGGCCACATTTGAATCTAAATCCATTGTTTTCCTAGTTTTCTTTTACCGGTATATTTTTAATGTCCTTGGGTTTGTAAAGGCTGATTCATTGACATGTTTACATACCTGTTTATTATTCTTGATTCACTGACGTTGGCTGCAGACTGTTTTGATTATAAGGTGGTGGGACAGAGATACGGCAATAAAGACAAAGTGGAAAGTACAGAAAAAATGGAGAACTCGAGTTGGTTTTAAGAGAAAAAATGTTTCTAGACCAGAGATGTTATCTGCTCTCCTTTTGCTAAAAGAAAAGAGAGACACTCACAAACACACCCACAAGAAGATAAGGAAAAGACCATTATTATAAATTTGACAGATAATAGTGAATCAGTCTCACTGTAAAGGGGACAAAAATTAATCTTATAGAAATGGTCCTTTCCTATGCTTTTGTAATCGTAGTTGATTGGATAATCAACAGTAAAAAAAAAAAAAAGAAAATCATAAAACATGACACATGTCTCTTTAATAACTCATTTTAACTTAACATTATTGAAATGGACAATTGTTTATTAATAGTTGAATCAAAGTCCAAAGCTGTCTCATTCATGCTATTAATTAAAATGCTGAGTTGTCTTAATTTTTCTGATTTTTAACATTTTTGTTTTTCTTTTATTTACAGTACTGGGGATCAAATTTAGGATTTCACACATGCTGAATGATAGTTCCATCACTGAGCTACATCCCCAGTCTGCATACTTCTTACAGAAATATTATACATCATCTATTATTTCTGTGTAGTTGAAATGAAAGTCAAACTTGAAGGCATTTTGTTTGTTTGTTTTATTTTGTGCTATTGGATTGGAGACTGAGTTCAGGGCCTCTTTGTTAAAATTCTTATTTTGAGACAGAGTTGCACCAAGTCATTGTAATTGTTTAGATCTAGAATATTCCCACAAGGCTCCTGTGTTCAGAGGTAAAGCTTTTGAAAGACAGTGGTGACACTATACTCATTGGCAGGTTAGTCACTGAAGAGTTCAGAGCGTGATGACTGGAAAGTCTGGGCCCCTGTGCTGGGCCTGGAAGGGTATCTCCCTCCCCAGATGTTCTCCTCACTCTTCCTGGCTCCTGGTTGCTATGGTGTGAGCTGCTGTCTTCTGCCCAAACTCTTCCACCACGCTGTTTATGCCTTGGACTCAGCCAATCATGGACTGCAAACATGAACCAAAATGAACCTCTCCTCCTTTGATTTGTGGGTGCTGACTGTCCTGTCCTAGAGATAGGAAAGTAAGACATCCAGTACGTTTTCCAGGCTGTACACAGACTGTGTGCATTTCCCTGAGGCTCCCAGAGCACTAGGGTTATAAACGTGCATC
Source organism: Hydrochoerus hydrochaeris (assembly GCA_004027455.1). Lineage (NCBI taxonomy): Eukaryota > Metazoa > Chordata > Mammalia > Rodentia > Hydrochaeridae > Hydrochoerus > Hydrochoerus hydrochaeris. The sequence continues at coordinate 81,146 of PVLA01007266.1, read as the reverse complement.
ACCATGATTGGCACTGGAAAATAAGTTGATCTTTCACCATGACTTCTCCATCTTAGGAAATGATTTCATCCAAGTCTAAATCACCTACACCATTCAGTTTCTTTTGAAGGCAAAGAGTACAGACTGAAAGAGTACATTTCTGCTTGATGCTGTTAGCAACACATAATAATCTTTCTATATTCATACTTCCTTGTGTTATATAACATTTATTTCAAATACATAATTACTATACCAAGTACGGCTGTTATAAACAGGTTTGGGAGCAGACACAACTTATTCTTCATAAAAACACAATGCAGCTGGAGCAGGGAAAACATGTGAACACACAACAAAGAGAAGTCTGTTGCTGTGGAGGTGGAGACCGCAACGGCATCAGCTGATTATCTACAGAGAGAATGGAGAACATCAATTATCTCATCAAATCAGCTGCCTGGAAGCTGGATAAAGCACTTTGAATATAGTTGACTTCATGTGTTCTAAAGAGCTACTCTGCATCTTTCAAGAATAAGCAGTAAGAATGCATATTGTGTAGCTCAGAGAAACCAACAAGAAATAAGCCCACACACCATTCCTCCTTCAGTGAACTCTTGAATATTTACAAGAGAAAGAATTTGGCAGCATGGACAAGAAAACCAACTCACTATCTCTATGAATGAATTACAAAATTATTAAAATATCTTAAATTTTATTAATTTATATGACCCTCTAGCAAACATGCCTGCCCTGCATTTCAGATATTCTCTGGAATTCTTGGGGATTGTGTGGGGAATATAATGTATTCTTCAATCAATGACCATTTTATTTTAAGTGGGAAAACCAAAACAGATCAAAAGCTTAGGAAGGAACACACACACACGCATACCACATATCACACATACAGACATGTTTTTTAAGGGGCACTGCCACTGAGATGAACTATTTCAAGAAATCTAAATAGTAGGCAAAGTTCTAAGCCTCAGTGTTCAAGTTAAATTCTAAGTTTCTGCCCCCTTGGGCATATGCTGTATATAATTTTTTCTCACTGAGTGTGGGTTAGTCTTATGAATATAATGAATAGTCAGTCACACTATGATTATGCTACATTATATAAGACTATCACAGCAAATGGAGAGAAATTCTCCTACTGATGTTAAAGAGGCAAACTGTCACATTGTAAGAAAGAAATACAGCTAAAATATAAGGACAACTGCTAGGAGTTAAGGGTAACCTCTGGTCAACAGGAAATTAATGCGTTAGATATTTGAAGGTAATTCCCATCCCCTAGCTCTACCACAGGGTTAGGTAGCTATATCAGTGAGGGAAACATCTTAGGTTCAAACACGCATATTTTAACAAACTCACAAAAACATTTTATTTGCCACAGGGAAAACCTAGATGCATTTGAAAACCCACTACTCTCACCTAGAAACAAGGACACTATTGGAAGTACATATTAGAAACACTGGATTTCCAAACCTGAAGACATAGTTCCAAAGGTTCATCACTAGAACAGACATTTAGCTGATACATACATAAAACTGAGAGTACTGATTTCTTAATAGAGGACAATCTTGAGTATCTGGGATTCAATTACAATTTCTAGGATTGTAATAACAGAGACTCACTCTGAAGTTTTGTTGGACTTCAAATATCCTTAAAACTTTTTTGATGAGTTAAGTGTAAATTGAATAAAAAAACACACACATAAGGATTTCTTGAAATACATATAGGCTCGAAAATTGAAAGGAAAGTGACCTGGCAAATACTGAGTATGGGACTTGCCAAACCCAAAGTATTTGAAAAAATAGCTCAAGAAATTTAGAGAATCCAAAAGTCTGGTAAGGTTTTTCCTTCCTTTAAAGACAAATGAGGAGAAAGGGGAAAGAACCATGGTGAAGTGGTGAGTGAAGCAATTCAGCTTCTCCAGGGCAAAGCGCCCGGAGTCTGGAAAACAACAATCCAGAGAGGAACCAAAGTGAGTGGAGGGTGCACATGAAGTACGAGGGACAAGGGAGAAGAAAAGAGGATTAAGTGATACAAAAGAAGTAACTCACCAGTGCGGACCAGAGACCATGTGCAGCCACAGAGAACAGCCGTGTAGCTCTCTGCAGGAAGACAGTGAAATCAACAACCTTTCTTCTCACAGAGAAATGAGATCTGACCTGGATGGGAAAAATCATCTGTATTCCAAGGCAGCTCAGAGAGCAGAAGCCACTGTCCCCCAAGCAGCGGCTGGTGAGTATCCACACAGTGGCACCCCATTACACAGTCCTGCAGGGCAGAAAGGGGCAGATGGGGTCCCCATTTTATTTAGAAAAGGACTTGCTGCTTGAACTTCAGTTGGGAACAATTCCACAGTCTCTCCACTGTGCATTTCCCCCAGTGCAGTCCAGTGAGGGTAGACAGCAGGCAGTTAGACAGCAGACTGGGGGAAATTCCGCTGAGAGATAGGGGCTGGGACGACCAAGATTCCACTGCTGAAGCACTGGCCATGGTGGCAGCTGTGGCCGCAGTGGAGACTTCCGCCCGCCATTAACATGCAGCGGTGGGCAGAAATGTGGGAGGACACCCAGGATTTGGAGGCCGATCTATCTAACATCACATGGGCACTGCCTGCGAATCAGTTGTTCCTCAAAATGTCTGGCTGCAAAGGCTCAGGGGAGAGGGTGTATGGGGTGCTTGCAAAGGGAAAGGACAGAGGCAGAGTACTTGGCTGTCTTTGATTGGTTCTTACTATATGCGTCGCAATGAGCAGCTGATTCTAGAAGACAGGACTGACAGGAACTGTTACCTGGGTAACTAACAGACTGGCCGGGGCATTTTCTTTTACGAACAGACCTCTAGACCCAACACTGTTACGGGAGCAGACCACATTCAGTCTTCCAGTCTGAACAAACACCTGCACTTCTTGGAGTTCTGCTCCTTAACGTGAATCTGAGGGAAGGATCCGTGAATTCATCTGCTGAACCCGCCATCACACCCAGGGAGAGGGACAGCAGGTGCTCTTAACCCAAGATGATAAGACTCAATCAAATGCTGCAAGAATTTCTGTCGCCTGGCAGAAAGAGGTCCTGTGTCTGAGTTAACCTAAGTTTTTCAGCAGAGTGACCCTAGGAGTAATTGGGGCATGATCACTTGGACTTTTGGGCAAAGAAGTGACTAGGAATCCCATATGCTATGGCTCACTGGAATATCCAACTGGGTTTCCCAGTGGACATTTTATTGCTTTTTGTTTTATGTTATGTTTCTTGGGTTATTTAGTAATGCAGTTACCTAGTTTTGTGGTTTCATATGTATCAATTCACTACATTTGTAGAATGGTGCTCTCATTGGCTCTGATTTAATGGGAGTTTAGGTTCTCTCCCTCATCAAGAGAATAGACGAATGTGGGAAAGAGTAGCTGCAAAGACTATCACACAGGAACTTTGTAAGACTGAAAATGTGGATGCTGTTATAAAGTGAAGCAATTCTTGTGGCAAAACATAGGGACACAGATAAAATCAATTGAGGTAAATAATGTAAGTAGCAAATACTACATCAGGACATGCAAATGTGAAAATCATTTACAGGGAGACAATATCTTACTAAAAAGCTCCACATATATGCCTTGCTTCTGTGATCCTCAACCAACAGTAACTCTCCCAACACAGGGGACTAGAAAAAACGGTGGGCATGTAATTTAAAAAAAATAAATATATGGAAATAGAAGATCTCTGAAGCCTTCTCAAATCCCACCCTCCAGGCAAAGCAAAGGGCCACAAAGGGAAAAGAAAACAAAAACCAGCTAACCATGAATTTTATAAAACTTCTTAGAGGGGAGGACAAAAATAGATGAGTTCACCAAGGAAATAACCAAAGTTTACAGCTTTACTCAATATACCCACAGTGTATTTTAGGGGCGTAGGTAGCAGTCTGGATGAGCTAACCAGGACAGTTAAAACTTGAACATATTCAACAAGGATATGGAATCTTTAGAGGGTGTCAGATGCAAATATTTGAAATAAAAAAACAGTACAGAATACATACATTTCAGAAATGACCTTTGTGAAGACAGAGTATCTGATACAGAGGTCAAACCAGTGAATTACAATACGCAGCCCAAAGAAGCCAACAGAAAATAAGAGAACAGGAGAAGACTCCAGCAGCTACTAGATGACTCCCCCCAAATATTAATCTACAGTTAATCAGAATCAGAGAAAAGTTAGAAATCTGCACAGGTGGAAATTCACCAACATGCTTGCAGAAATTGTCAAAGAAAATTTCTCAAATACAAGTTAAGATTTCAAAATATAAATAAGCAATCCACATAGAACACCAAACAGTTGCAGTGCAAAGAAGATCACCAAGGCATATGATCACTAAATTTGCAAATATACAGAAAAACCCCCAGAATTTTAAAGATAGCCAGAGAAAAACAAAAATTCATTATAAAACGCAACCAATTAAATAACAGCAGACTTCTCAGCATAAACCCTCAACACCAGAAGAACCTGGAATAAAGCATTTCAAGCTCTAAAATCAAATATCTTCCAACTCAGATTAATTTGCCCAGCAAGGCTATCCTTCAAAATAGATGGAGAAATAAGATATTTCTGTGAAAAAGATCACCTCAGAACATTTTTGAGTGATAAACCAGCTCCAAAGAAAGTATTCAAGAATATTCTGACAGAAACACAGGACTGGACACACGTGAAAACACAGAGGAAATGAATGAGATCAGTAAATAATCGACAATCAAAAACAAAAGGAAAATTAAAACAAATGATATACCAAGAGATAAAGAAGTCAGTGACAGTTAAAAACCAACATAGCTCAGTAATATCTATCAAAGTTAAAGGCCTCAAGTCTCCAATTAAAAGATACAGACTAAAAGACTGGATGAGAAACAGAATCCAATAAGGGGTTGCATGTAAGAAACCCATCGAATCCAAAAAGATGTTCATAGACTTAAAATTAAAAGATACAAAACAATATTTCATTCATCAGGACCCTGAAAAAAAGCAATGGCATCAATTCTAATATCAGGCAAGGCAAACTTCAAGTTAAAATGGATTAGAAGAGACAAAGAAAGTCACTACATACTAGATAAAGGAACAATCCAACAAGAAGAGGTAACATCGATAAACATATGCAGTGAACACTGGAGCACCAACCTTCATAAAACAAAAACTGCTGGAATTAAACGATCAAGTAAACATTAGCACAGTCATTTTAGGGAATGTTAAAACCCCACATTTTCAAAGAGAGAGAGATCAATTAAATGAAAAGCTAGTAGAGAAATGTCAGAGCTGAACCACAGCCTTGAACATGTGGACTTAATAGATGTATGCAGAATATTCCACCCATCTATAATCCAGTACACATTCTTTTCAGCAGCACATGGAACCTGTTCCAAAACAACTCACATACTAGTCCAAAAAGATTGCTTAAGTAAGTATAAAAATACTAAAAATATCCCATGAGTACTATCTGACCACTGTGCCATGAAAATAAAAATCAATGACAGAAGAAAATTTGGAAAAAGCAAAAGCATCAGGAAAATTAACAGTGTATTTACAACCAACCAATGGGTTACAGAAGAAATTTAAAAATTTCTGGAAATCAATGACAATGACTACACAACTCAGTGAGACTGTACTTTGAAAGCATTTCCAACAGGAACTTTCATCACAATTAATCCTCACATTAGGCAGACAGAGCAAGCCCAAATAAGTAACCTAATGAAAAATCTTAAGATACTTGAGAATCAACAGCAAACCAGACCCAAACTGAAATTAAGGAGAGAAATTGTAAAGATGAGAGCAAAAATTAATGATGTTAACAAACCAATGACGTGAAGAGCTGATTCTTGAAGTAATAAATAAAATAGTCCTTTGGCAAGACTCACCAAGAGAAAGAGAAAAGACACACAGATGCAATTAGAAATGACAAAAGTGAAATCATCACAGATACTGTCAAAATCTAGAAAGTAGAAGCTGCTTCGAAAGAGCTATGTTTCTACAAATTATCACATTTTGAAGAAATGAACACATTCCTAGACATATACAAATTACCAAAACTAATCCAAGAGGACATAATTGTATTTAACAATCCAATCACAAGCAATGCAGATGGCTTAGTAATAAAGAAACTACCAAATAAAACAAGCCCAGGACCTGATGGATCCACAGCTGAATTCCACAAAACCTTTAGGACATTGTATCACCAATATTTCTCAAGCCATTCAAAGAAATTTAAAGGGGTGGAATACTCCCAAATTCATTTATGGAAGTCACTGTCACCCTGAATGCAAAACCAGATAAAGACCCAACAAAAAAGAGAGCTATAGGCCAATCTTTTTAATGAACATAGATACAAAAATCCTCAACAAGGTCTTAGCAAATAGAATGCAGAACATTATCAAAAAGCTGATACACCACGATCAAGTAGTTTTTAAGAAGTGTACAAAGGTAACAAATCATATAAACAGGAGCAAAGTCAAAGCTACTTGATCATATCAATAGATGCAGGAAAAGGCTTTCGACAAAATACAACATTCTTTCGTGATAAAAACCCCAAGGAAAACAGTTATCATGGGCATCACTCTAACAGGGCACAAGTAAAAGTATCTCCCCTAAAATATGGAACAAGACAAGGATGTCGGGTAACACCTCAGCTATTCAACAGAGTACTTGAAACATTAGCCAGGATAACAAGGCAAGGGAAAGACATAAAAGGGACACATGTAGGAAAGGAAGAACTCAAATTATATCAGTCGCAGTTGACATGATACTCTACCTAGAAGACCCAAAGAACTCCACCAAGAAATTCTTGAAATTAATAACTTATTTCAGCAAAGTAGTAGGATACAAGATCAACACACAGAAGTCATTAGTATTTTTATACTAACATTGAATGGGATGAGAAAGAAATTATGAAAACAGTACCATTCACAGTCACTTCAAGAAAAATAAAACATTTAGGAATTAACCTAACCAAAGAAGTGAAAGACCTTTAGAAAACTATAGTACTCTGAAGAAGAAGACTGAAGCAGTTGTCAGAAAATGGAAAGATGTCCCTTGCACTTGGATAGGCAGAACCCGTATTGTCAAATGGCCATACTAAAAAACCTTTACACAGATTCCATGCAGTTCCAATCAAAATACCAACAGCATACTTCGTATATCTAGAGAAAACAATTTTAAAGTCCAAATGGAACCAGAAAAGACCCTGTATACCAAAAGTAACTTTAGGCAATAAGAGCAAAGCAGGCAGCATAAAATACCAGATTCCAAGCCATGCTACAAAGCAGCAGTGATAAAAACAGCATGGTATAGGAACGGTAAAAGACACATGGGTCAGTGGAAGAGACCTGAGGGTGCAGTTACAGCCCCAGACATAGCCAGCTATTTGATCTTTGACAAAGCATCCAAGGGCTTATGCAGGAAGAAAGGCAGCCTACACTGTTGGTGTAAATGCAAATCAGTATGACCGCTGTGGACTCGGTAAAGCAATTCAAAATAGCATTTAAGTTAGAAAGTCTATATGGCCCAGCTATGTCCCTGCTTGATATCTGCTTCAAAAGTCTTAAGTCATCATACTGAAGAGATAACTGCCCATCCGTGTCTGTCACAGCGTGGTTTACAATGGCTAACTCTTGGAAGCAGCCTGCATACCCATCAACACATGACCAGATCAGCCAAATGCGGTACCTATATATGATGGACTACAACTGGGCTATGAAGAATGACTGACTTGAGGAATTTGTATGAAAATGTACCTGGAAAACATAATGTTGAGTGAAATAAATCGGACACACATGTGTGAACACTATGTGGTATCCTTCATTCAAGTGATGCAAAGTAGAAACAAAGAAAAGATGGATATAAAGGGACAGGGGGATTGATTTCACACATAAGAAAATGACTCAAGGGACAAGGAGAAGAGTAAGGGGACAGGGAAGGGAAAATGAGAGAAAGTTAAGACATGTCAGGTATGAGCCCCTATTAACTAATGTAAATACTATAAGCCACAACATGAGCTTAAACACATGTATCAACAGGTATAGAAAAAGTGATTGAGGACTCCAATAAGGGGGAGGAGAGGGTTGGGCTTTTAAAAAGTCATAATATACACACGTAACCACTCTCCAAGAGGGTGATAAGCTGCAGGAATTACAAATATGTGCCAATAAAATAAACAATGCAGCTGAAAATAACTACAAATGGCTAAATATGGACATTCTTGCTAAAATATTGACTATTTATAAACAACTTGCTATTTTTACATGTACAATTACACATACATGGATATGTACACAGGTACATGTACCACTGAATGGGGCTTAGACCAAGTTCAAACTTCACTGGATATAAACTGCAGCTGGAATCTCTTAGCATTAGTAATACCAACAAATACACAGATACTCAGATTCTTTTCACACACAGCAAAACTTTTGCTCTCGAGGAGATATTCAACAGTGGTGAATTTTATTACCCACTATTTAAAAGACCCTTCATTGGTGTCCCACGACTCATCCCAATCACATTGAAGCCCTTTATTTTCTGCACTTTCAATGAGTTTCATGGTATCCCTCGCCTTTAAATTTTGATTTCTTAGTTGCACTCTGTGTGTACTTGGGCTCCATCGACACTCCATTAATGCCAAACACACGGCTTACAAACAGCCTTTCCACCTCTCTCTCTGTGCTGCTGTGCTCTTACTGGTCCTTTCTCTCCAGAATACCCCTCATTACCTCCTGCAAATGTCCCAGCCATTTGAAATCCAAACTCAAATAACATCCCTTCATGACCTTTATCATTACCTATAGAGATTGAAAAATAACATCACTCTGAACATCTTTCAGAAATACTTCCCCATCTCTGCACAGCCAGAAATCAGTTAAAATCTCATAGCATTGTGAGGACAAGGATATTGCCAGAAAAATCTCAACAAACAGGCCTTCCCTCTTAACAGTTCCTACTATTTTGAAAAATGGACTTGAATAACCAGGTAAAAATCAGATGCGACATTAATTTTTTCACTGATCTACCTGGGGTGCTAAAAGGGCAGGGCTTGTTCTACTTGATCATCTGCATTAAAAACAATTAAAATAGGTAGCAAAGCTGAAACAGGAAAGAAGCCCCCAAATAAAGAACAAAGGTACTCATTGTGCTGGGGGACATATTGTGATGAATGAACTGCAGAGAACTGAGTTCTTTTTGCTACATTTTGCTGCGATAGCACCAGCATCTGATTAATGAGGTATAGTGAATGGCACAGTAAAGATAGTAACCATGTGTTTGCTCCAGAACTTACAAGGAATGAAAGTCACCCCTCCTTGATGCACAAAATTCGACAGACAGGCTTTCTCTCACCAATGTAAGGCCACTGGGCTGCAGACCTCCCTGTGTTTCATTTTGTTTTTCTTTTTTAAATGTGAGAAATGTTAAATTTTTTTATTTGGTATTATACATACACCACACTAAAATGCCTTTCAGTAAGGAGAAGGCAGCACCTTTTTGATACAGGGAATTCTAATTGAATTGGCATAGTCAAGACCAAAAATATAGACATTGCTCCTTGTCTTCAGCCACTCCCTTTAACAGGCTAATAAACACACTGAAACAGGGGAAACTTGCTTGGTTTGGGGAACAAAGGATTTCCCCACTATTTAACCCATTACATAAATTTAAATATAAAACCAACCTTCAATAGGCTTTGAGATGACATTCTCAATCTTTGTGAAGAGTCAAACATTACTAATCAAGTCCAACCATGTACTTAGAAAGGAAAAACAGTGGTAGTATTTACTGAACTGGAACTACTATCAAAACCTGAAAAAAAATCCATTTAACTACAAGCCAATTTTACTTAAATCAGGTCTGTCCAACAAAAATATTCTGCCAGCCTCTCATGATCTGAATTCTGGTGTATGAGATCTATTACATTACGGTACACATAAAAAAGCCATGAGCCATTTCTATTCTGGAGTAAGGCAGTGACTATTACTCATTGGTAGCCTTTTTTGAGGTAAGCTATTAAGTCTGCCCTTTCTCCCTTCTTCTTGATACCAGTGAAGATCATTTTTGTTCCAGGGATGTATTTCTTGGGATTCTCTAAATACGCCATCAATATATCCCCTTCCCAGGTGATGCCTTTGTTCTTGTTGGCATCTGTGTAAGAGAATCCAGGAGACTGACCTGTCTTCCTCCCAAACAGACCATGGAGGTTTGGTTCGGTCTTGTTCTTACCTCCCTTCTCAACAGTGTGGCACTGGGCACACTTCTGTACAAAAATCTCTTGCCTTTCTCAACATTTTTAAAACTGCTGAGGCTTCTGCTCAGAGTGGTCACCTCTCTTTCCTAGTTAGCACGAGGAAGGTTCCAGTTTAGAAGCCGCGTGTCCCACTCTCCAGCCCAAGGATCCGAGACTAAGTCTCCCTGTGTTTCTTATCCCTTCCCGCTTCTCCTACAGACCATATGCATGACCATATGCATGCGCAATCTTGAATATATCACACTTGTTCATATCACTGTCCTTTGAGACTGTTTCCCACTTTTTTGAAGTATCTTTTAGTCTACCTGCTATAACACTTCATACCTTAAACACTCAGCTCAAAAATTTCTCTTTGTGAAAGGAGAAGAAACTGTTCAAAAGGAAGGAACAACCGGGGTGGAGGAAAGGAGAAAAGAAGGAAGGAAATATATACACACATATACATACACAAAATAGCTGAGATAATCATACTACTAACTTCTATCAGTTCATTGAAAAGACGTTTATGCTTATATTGTTAGATCAAATTTTCATGCCTCATTCTTGTAATCTGAGTAACTAGTTTGAAGATAACAATATGCAATATATCAACCATTGTTAACCTCCTATTATCTTGTTTTGAAATTCTATACCATTGTTTTTATTGGTTTTTTTTTCTCTTTAAAATATAAAAAATTCTCTTTAGTTCACATCTCTGGAGTGTACAGAGTTCTCTCTTTTCTCACTTGCTTTCTCAGTTGCTTGACTATAAAGTTGACCATGTGTAGCTTACTGGCTTCTGATTTCAGCCTAGCATTTTTCTCCTTCAGAAGAGTACGCACTTACTGAGAACAGAGACTATGTCTTATTTTGTTCACCTCTTTTACCTGAGCTTGCCATATACAATTGATGACCATACAACCAACAATCAATAAATAATTTTCTATTTAACTATCATGTATCTGTGTTTTGTATACTGTCTTCTCTGCCCAGGGCTATACTGAGAGTTAAGTGGAGCTGATTCAGTGGAAGAATAACCTTATGCAAACTGAGAGACAGAGGTAAGAACACCGGACAAGATAGACAATGGGGAGACAGTTAAAGTATACTCCTTTTCTTCAAGACAATCACAATCTAGAGTAACTTTTTATTTTAACATGCAGCACTAATGATAGGTAATCACAAAACAGTACTGGGTACATTTATTCAAGTAGTAAAAGGTCCAGAAGTCATCAGTTTATAGGTTCTATTCACTGCATGCTAAAAGCTTCAATCATCAATCAGTTCCAGTTACCCCTTTCCCTCCGCTGGTCTGCTGCAGACCCACTCCCTGCGGTGGGAAGACAACATGATTGATTCGTTCCCTATTTTTGCATGTTCTTTTCTGAAAACTCCAATTGCCGACCCTCTGGGACTGAAAAAAGGCCAGGAGGAACCATCACAGGAGTTCACCCATGATTAATGTTGGCATGAACTGGAATCACACTCTCTAGACCTGGTCACTGTTCACAGCCGGCTCCTTTATTAGAGTTTAATGCGTTACGGGGTGAACTTCCTCTGTTAGGGCTCTCACCTACCTGCAGCCTCCTTGAGGACAATGAAATCCTTAGCTCATCCAGCTACACGTTTTTCTGTGGACTTAGTTTTCTCTAGACTGTCTCCAACTTTCTTTCCTTCTTTCTGTCCTCCTTTCTTTCTTTCTGTCCTTCTTTCTGTCCTTTCTTTCTTTCTATCTATCTTTCTTTCTTTTTCTTTTCTTTCTTTTTTTTTCACAGATAAAGGCAATGGAGGAGGGTATTATAATAATAAAGCTTTGCAGTCCTAACCCTGAAATTTGACTTGTCTTTAAATATTAGGCTCACTGTATCTTGGACAAGTTTCTAAATATTTCCATGATTGACAGGGTTCATCTATTAAAAGTGGGAATAATCATTGCATCTGGAACAGTATGGTAACAAAGACTAAGATAACACACACCACCCGAACTCTCAGCATTCAGGAGTTCTCTGCTATTCAGCATCTTTGTCGTGATGCATTATTCCTGATTGAAATATTTTTTTATTTGAAAATGGAAGACATCTAGATGATGAAGCCTCCTTGTGACAGTACAAATGACCAATACTGTGTACTCTATTTTGTTCATTTCTCTAAGCCTCAACTTGAGTTAGAAATTGAGTTGTATTTCGTGTTGCCTCCTTGATCATTTTTATTCAGTATCTCTTAGGATGTTCATTTTTTTATTTAAGAGAAAAAAGGCACAGAAAAGAAAAACAAAAACCAAAAGAGACAAACAAACAACAACAACAAACCCAATACAATAACAATATATGTTTACAAAACAAGGTGATAGGAATTTGACAATTGTTGCAATACCGCATATTGCCACCTTCAAGAGGGTTGCTTAGATTACCAGATATAGACATGTAAAATTGATCTAATTATTGATCAATAATTGTTCAGTAGTGTGATTTCCTGTGTAAAGTCCGAGTTTCATTTTTAACCTCATTTCATAAGTGATAAATCATCATCTCTGTTTATTTCTATTTCTTTTGCTTCTTGGTTACTTTAAAGCCTTCACCAGAGTTCATGGGAAGTAGTTATTTTTAATTCCATTAATATTTTAGAATTATATTTCTATTTATTTTATGTGGGTTATGCAAGGATTTAATGCATCTTTGGGAGCAGGGAGTGATTTACTGTTTTGTTGAAAAGCTAACTAGTAGTTTAGTGAAGTGAAACACCTTTAATAGAGTATTTCTTCTGGTATTAAATGAGACCCCAGAGAACAAGAAAAGCTTCTAGAGACCTCATTTCCAAAATGTTTAGATATTGGGGGAATTGGGTTCATAATTAATTCTCTCCACCCTTGAGAGGTTTCTAGAAAATTATCTTCCCCCAAAATGGAATTATTTTTCCCCTAAGTGGTGTATTTTAATTTGAAGATTCCAGAGACAATTTACTACATAGTTAAAGTTTTGTGTGACTTTGAGTTCAGATAGACAAATGTTAAAATTCCTTTTGTGTCACCTTGTATATTTGGATAACATAAACAATCTGAGCATTAATTTTCTAGTTACTAAAATGACAATGAGCATATTGAATTCAAAGGCCATTGATATTTAATTAGATAAGGTGTAAAAGAAAAACTCTTTCAAGACAAATAGAAGGGATGTTTTCCAGGTAGAAAGATCTAGAGGTAATGGCAAACAAGAGATACTGGAAATCAGAATCTCCTGATGTAATTTGTATTTCCTGTGTTGGTGGAATCCCTTATCAGGAGCTATTGAACTTTCAGTGTAAGTTGAAGTAAGCTGTCTGTCTACATTTGGCTGATGTTCTTGTGTGTGGTAGAAACTCATTGGTGCTATCCTTTCCTGCACTGGTGTCTTTCCTAGACAGTGCAAAGGGGTGGATAAGTGATCTGTGGTCTCCTCTTTACTTGACTGCAAGGAGCTTAAGCTTACAGTCTGGAGACACTGTTACTTCAGTCCTGGAACAGAGTGAGTTTGAGAGAAGCCTGAAGTGTGACGAGGGTCAGCTACTTCTATGACCAGACTCCTACAGCTACTGCTATGACCACTTAGGTGGGTGCCATGCTGCCCTGTTCAGGTTTCCTATCAGGGCTGAGGTGCTCATTCCCTAGCTTTCAGATGTGCTGTTGGGAGCGGCACAAAATGAATCTCTTTCTGGGAATTGCCCTCTGCTGCAGGAAGCTGCTTCATTCAAAATTAAAGCCATGTCTAGTGGCTGTTTGTGGTGTGGCTAGGAAGGTCTTGCCCTCTTTCTTCAACAGAGAAAAAAAATCGCAAAAGATGAATCACTAACACTTGGTATTTATATCACTTTTGCCTTGTTCGTGTTTTTGGAATGATTCCCTTGGGCTTTATGGGTGAGACTATGTTGACAGGCTATAAAGTCATTAAAAAAATTATCACTGGAGTGCAGAAATAGTCCAAAGATGGAGCAGATTGAGTTAATTCTAAGAACACAAGTTTCCCAAGTGGGAAAATGGGTGGCATGTGGAAAGGCACCAGGCTGCTGTGTTGGGCACTTTATTTTCATCACTTAAGTCAGGTGCTTCAGTTCTCTAGGTAAAGTATAATTCCTCTGCATGCCCCGTGATATGGCTTGTGTCTAGTTGTCCCCCAAAGCCTCATGTAGTCACAGGTGGGGCTTTTCGAAGGTGGCTTGATCTAGAGTGTGAGATGCTGGCATTAAGGAGGTAAAGCTGGGATTGATTCATTGTGAATGACAGGATTAAGGCTGCCCTGCTCTGAGTGTGAGTTGTATCCACCCTAAGAACGGGCAGCCTGGGCAAGAGATCAGGGGCAGAAAAAGAAAAGTGCTCTCACCACTTCATTGCTTTGCTGTCTTCCTGCCTTCTGCGTGTCATGAACTGTTTCACCTCTCCAATTCCCCTCTGCCATATAGGAACTGAAAAATGCACAGACTAGAAGCTAAATGAATCCTTCCTCCTTTAATTTTAGGCGTCAACTGTTTTGTCTCAGCAATGAGAAAAGTAACTTAGGAAGCACAGTTCAGAGGTCTAGTTTCAAATTCTCTTCTCTGAATTGCTCTTATTTATTTAAAAAATTACTCCTATGAATCTTCTGCCCAAACAGTCTCCATACTCTCAGAGACTCATTTCTTTTTTGAAATTCTTTATTTTAAAGAGAAAAAAAGAATAACAATAAAACTGAGCTTCAGAACAGGCTAGGAAAAGAGTAAAAATAATTAATATATTGAATATTTGTTACCTTCCCAGTGGTTATTCAGAGTGCAAGATTTAGACACGACATCTTGGACAAACAATAGTAGCAAAAACCTTCCATTTAATGAACTAAACTAAACCAGATATGTAACTATCTTAACTATCTTTTGTATAAATATATATATTTTTTCTTTTTCTCTCATTTCCTTCTCTCTTTCTCCCATGAGTTTGTCTTTTCTTTTGAATAGTTTCTTCCAAATTCAAAATATCTATTGTGAATCATATTACTATATCACATTTTGGATCATATTATGTTTTCAGTTTTTCACACTAGTGATGTTTACACATGTGGGTCTGATTCATTTCACTTATGAGTGTGGTTGTGAGTTGCATCCATTTACCTATAAAAGCATCAAGTTCCTTCTTCATGGTTGAGTCATACTCTGTTATAGTAAAGAAACACATCTATTTTTACCCATTTTTCAGTTGGTGGACATTGGGGTTATTTTGTTTCTTTTCATGGTATTTATGATATATAGACCTAACTCTGTTGATACATTTACTTCATTTTCTTATCATTTCAATACTAATAGAGTAAGTTCTTATACTCACAAACTTTAATCCCTAAATCTATCACTGATGCTTATACACAATATGTGCTCAATCAACACTTGTTAAATTGAATTAAAATATGAAAAAGTTAATTTTTATATTATCCTATATAATAGTCAACTAAATGAGGTGAACAAAGGTAACATTTCTGCTTTTACCAAATAGCAAGGAGCTGAGATTATTATTTTTAGATGCTGGAATACTGGATTTTCATTCTAAAATTGTAACTGAGGGAGACAGAAGCTTTCAGAGACCATGAAGAATTTCGCTATTTAGATATATGCAAAGACACTGATCTTCTCAGCTGAGTGGGTACCGCATTTAGAATTCTGCAGCGAAGCTCTGGCATCTGAAGTTCTTGTGAAAACTGCCTCATGCAACTGGAGCCCAGCATAAGCTCCAAGTGCCCTTTGCACCTCCGTAGCATATATAAAGACAATCCCTACCTTTTCCATGGGAATGTCCACTTACTAAGTGCCTCAAAACATTGTATTTTTATAGTGACACATTCTTAGGTCCTTCAGTAGTCCTCACTTCAAGGATGCTGTATTTGGAGCGTCTGGACTGGGTTACACAGTCCCAGCCTCTCACTGCAAGTTCCGCTCTGAGTGAGTGGGTACTTTTAAATAATCTTATTAGGGAAAAGAATAGACCAAGTGGTTTGAATTATAATTCCCCAATATATTTGTAGTTCAAATAAAACTGTCTTTGGTTTTAATGTGGTTATCTTTGTGCTGGTGGCAGGAAATATGAAGGGACACATTTTGGAGCTAAATTTGGCAGGTACAAAACCACAATATTTTGGAGAGATATTCTATAGTTCAACTGATTTATTCTTCAGATCAAGAGACTGAGGTTAAAGCAGTGAAGTTATTATTGCAAGGTCACATTCATACTTGAAAGAAATAAATACACAACTAGACCATGAAGTTATTATTTTGTTTTATATTAAACAAACAGCTGCAATTAAGTAGAAACTTATTTTTTCCAAGGTTAGAACATCTTGATTCAAGTTCTGGCTTTTCCAGGATACTGTACTATATTAAGGTGCACTAAGCCATCTCATTCTCTTAACTACAAAGGAAGCTTTCATATACCTTCCAAGAAGCATAATAAATACTCAATAAATATTTTCTGAATGTGAAATGGCATTACTAGTGTGGTTTTGCCAAAGTCACAGTTTTAAATATCTGATGCTCGATGCCTCAGTAAGAGAGATGTGTAATGTTTAAGTCACCAGTTAAAATTCCATTTCTCCCCCAGTTAACTGATGCAAACCAGCAAACCTCAAAAATTATTTGCTCTGAGTTTCCTTATGATCTGAATTTTCCTCACGAGCAAACACATCTTGAGGTCCTCCCAGTGCAAAGTCAATCTATAGCTGCACGCATTCTGTCAAGCCGTGAAGCTCTTTACTCATCAGCCAGAATAACTCCAAACAATAGGACTTGTTATTTTCAAGATGTCCCTAAACCAAATAACAAGCTGTTCTTTGTCTGTTTAGGAGGTTCATAGAAACGCTACTTTATTAAAGTAAGTCCAAAAGTCTGTGGATGATTTTTATTGATTTAGTGCAGGAGTGTGTGGCTTGGGGAAGATCATGAAATACTGATTCTGTTCTTGGATGCTTTTCACAACCCCACGGCCCTTGGGCCACAGGAATGGCCTGACTGGCTGTGTTGCGGCTGAGGGAGAGGGAGAATTCTACTCCTGTAACTATTTCAGGAAAGGAAATCTGCTTTTGGTTTTTTTGATATTCTGTTTGAGAATTCAAGGCCAGTTTTTCCCTCTGCTGGAGAAGCAGTCCACTATCTGATGCGATGATGCTCTATATATAACACAAGCTGGAACCTTTGGGGAAATAGTGAACATGGCTTTGCTTGAGAAAAAAATGATACAGGCAGAGGGAGACAGAGAGGGACAAGGAGAGGGAGAAACTACCTTCAGTTTACTAGGATGCAGTCACTTGTTTCTTTTGTGCATTTGTTGAGATATAAAATACACACACTAATGTGTACAAACATAGAATACACCATGGGGAAGTTCGATGTACGTTTACCCCAGTGTAATCTTTCTATAGTTCAAGTAAAACTTTTCTAAAACAAGTCTCTTTCCCTCATGTACATTTTCCTCTTCCATCTGTCACAGTTTCCTCTTTGCCATGTATTTCTATACCCAGGTAACTCCTATTTGACTTCTGCCAACATTTTTATATTAATAAAATATCAAAAGAATTAATATTAACATTGCCTATTCCTAGAATGTATATAAACAGAATTACATAGAATGGTCTCTTTGTATCTGCCTTATTTTGTTCAGTGTTGCATGAGGGAAAGAAATCTATGTTATTACTGAGGCTACCAGCACTTTATTTATATTGATGTGCAGCATGGTGTACAATTTATTTGTCCTTTTATCTGTTTGTTCAGATTGTGTCCCTGTAGAAACTATTACTTTTAAAGCTAATAGGGACATTTTTGTTCATATCTTTTGGTCTATACATGTATTCCTTTCTCTTGGGAATACTCCTAGGCATTAAATCGCTGAGTCACAAGGTAGGAACATATGTACTTTACTTTCGGAGACCTTGTTAACAAGGTGTTTCAGAGCAGTTGTATCAATTTACATGTCCATAAATGTACCAGAAATGTATGCAAGTTTCATCTTCAATGGCACTTGGAATGATCAGTTTTCTCAATTATTATGTGAATGCTAATGCAGTATTATTTATAAGAGGAAATGTAGCAATGTGTTTAAAAATGCATATTTTAAGCTCATCTGTTTGAATTTTAATTTCTGATCTATTCTTTGCCAAGCATGTGAATTGGACTAAGCTACAATATCTCCTCATGCTTTAGTTTTTGTAACTGAAATATAAATCTACTAGTGATAAATCCTATAATGATTGAATTAGGATTGTATGCTTCTTAGAATACCACATAGCAAGTACCATAGTAGTGATAAAGCTTTGTCAAAAAAAAAAAAAGCAATACATTCATGCTTTAAAGTTCAACATTTACTTCTTATATAACTGTAAAAATATCAACATATTTTCTTCAGAGTCATTATTTGGTAAGACCCATGCTGTGTGTTGCACACAGAAGAAGAAAAATAGAGACACGTGTGTAGAAGTGAGATAAAGCTTTAGGGAGCAGAAGGCATAAGGGGCTATTAGTTTCAGGAGTTCCTTCTCCACCGTGAGATAGTCAGGGCACACTGAGACAAGGAGTGGCGTGGTCTCACTTACAGGATGGAGTGGAAACGGGGTGAGGAGAGAGGCAAAATATTAGCTGTCTGTTTTAGAGCATTGCCTTAAGAATCTAACTCTGCTAGACCCTTTATAAATAGGAACGATGGCTTTTCTTGAGAAACAAATGAGAGAGGGACAGAGAGAGGGTAAAGGGGATACTGTTGGCCTCTAAATTCTTAATAATAGCATCTCATCATCATCATCACTTTACATTTTGAGTACACTAAGGAATTTGGGAGGTAAGTAATTTTCTTAAGACCAAGGAATTAATCAGTGATCCACTGGGGATTCAAAAGCCAATATACCTGATCCCTCATTATTGAGGGCTGAGTGGGGGCCACATCCATCCACCAATCCATGGACCAATCCCACCCATCCATCAATCCATGGATGCTGCAATGCATGGATCTACAATACCCCGACACCAATCTAAGGAAGGTGTGACCCTCATTTTGCAGAAGAGAAAACTGATGCAAAATACTTTGCCTGACATTATGAACTAGAAAGTGGCAGAGCCGATGTTCAGACTTATGTCTGCAGCATCTCTTCTCAACAGTCTCATTCTTTGGTGTGGGAGCTTATAGAAAAAAAAAAACCGAGAAATATTTCCGCTTTTGCCAAAACAGTTGAGCAAACCTTTTATACAAGGGGCCAGAAAATGAGCACATTTCGTTTCTTAGGCCATCTGACATTTGCATAATTATTCAACTCTACCATAGTAGACGGAAACACATACATACATGTTATGGATGTGTTCCAATAAAACTTTATTTATAAAAACAAATAGCAAGTCATCTACTTCAGCACATTCCTTCTAATGTAAAACTTAGAGAAACAAAATCACCATGTCCTTACCAGTTATGTTACCATTTGGTGCACAAGTTAGCATCATTGTTATGTAATGTCCTGGAGCTAAATGCCTAACGATGAGATTACTAATTAAGACTATTTTATAGGAATCTATAGTCACATTTTCACTTGAATCATTCAATGAGTCCCACTAATCCTCTCATCCTTCCATCCCCTTGGAAAAAAATGCATTGTTGTTGTTTGCTATGATTTAGGCTCAAAACTTCTGCCAATGTCCTAGAATGCAGGATTAACAAAATGTTAAGCTCAATGAGCAGAATGTCTACAAAGGAACAAGCGGAAGATACAGGCTTGCTATGCTCTGATATGACATGAGTGTCTCCCGAAGATTCAAGTGTTGGAAGCTTGGTTTTCAACCTGATGGTATGGAGAGGTGATAGAACCTCTAGCAGGTGATGAGGTAATTCCGGGCACTGTCCTCAAAGTGATTGATGTGGTATTTCCCAAGCCTCTCTGGTGCCTCCCACATAGCCTTCTCTGGCTTCTAGGGGGCCCTCATGAGAGCATTCACTAGGTTATCTAGACTTCCAGGCTCCAAAAGTATGAGCTACATAAGTGTCTTCTCTCTCTACGGTTAACATACGTGAGATCTGTCATTACAGTATTGAGAACTAACACAATGCTAGAAAGGAAAACATAAATGAACAGGGAGTCAAACTTTGGCATGAATTTATCAAACTTCTCTACTCACTTCATTGTCAAATGTATGGATCTTGTGTTCTAGAAATTGTCTGCTTTCCTTTTGAGATATTGAAAGAAATTCATGTCCACAGCCAATGTTCTCATAGAACCTGTGTACGAAAAAAAGTTTCAGCTCAAAGGAAGAAATTCCATTGTTTCTTTTAGTTTTCTTGATTTGTAAGTAAAGGAAAAGGAGTAAAAGAAAAGGTTTTTGTTCAATAATGAAATACTTTGTATCACATCTAAAACAATTAATACAAAAATCAATGTTATAAGGGCCAAAAACCACATTAAAATCATTGACAAGGATCTTGTCCCTTTCATTTTAGATCTTCCAAATGCATTTTTCTTCCTTTTTTAAATAGGGCTCTTCTCCCAAGACACTACCCTAGTAGTATCTGTGTTTTCCTTGTCTTCAGATGCTCCAAATCTAATTATTCTGCAAAATGCAACCAGTTGTATTTTCTTGAAAATCCCCCTTGATGAGTGAGGGTGCTCCACTGCTGGGGTTCCCCAGCCTGCCCGTGTTTATGTGGTACTCAGCAAAGCCAGAGTCTCCCCGCTTGCATCTTCGGCCACTTCTGCTCCTCTTTTTTTGTCAGCTTCCTCACTTCTTTCATGTAAATGTTTGCCTGTTCTCTGACACTCCCACTTTTATAACCCTTTTATAAGCAAACACGCACACCATACAGTGTCCCACAAATGCTTCCCAATGAGCTTGGGTCGTGAACATCACATCACCGTCCACCTGGTGATGAGAGATGATGATTTTATCTCCAGATAATTCATTTATCTTTTTGGTTTTGGAAACTACTGGATATGCTGACCTGTGTCTGGCAATTTTTTTTTTCATATCAGGCAAATTTCAGTTCATTATTTAAGACCTTATGTAGAATTTATTTCATATTATACAATTTCAAACATGGCAAGAGGATGGATCTCATTTTAAGCATTCTTTCAAAAGTCACAAAAAATTTTATCAGATAATAGATAATAAATAGATAGATACCACTTGGCATTGGTATCACGGTGAATGTGCGCATATAACTACGCTCATCCAAATGTATACACTGAAATACAGGCTCTATTTCTATCTCAGTTATAACTGAATAAAGCTGAAAAGAATAAAGAAATTTTGCCTCTGTGGTGAAGCCCCCTCCTGCTGCTCCACTGATAAAATCATTGCTCCCTCGCTCTTTCCTCTTGGAGTGCTCTTGTCTTGAGACCTTCCTTGTCCTATTTCTTGCACACGGCTGCCATATTGTGGTCTTCTTTTCTTTCCATAAGAATTTTCTCTAAATGTTCTCTTTCTCATAACGAAAGTTGTTAAGAACCGTGGACAGACGGCAGGGAAGGTTTGCTGAAGAATTACTCTAGGCAGATTCTTGCCCGACTGAGACATTATGGAGAAATTCTGGGACTCCGAAGGCTGAAGCTGCCTTCTCCTCAAAGAACTCTTCAGTTCCTTAGAAAACCAGCGATCCATTCCCCTTTAGGTGCCCCAGGTTTTCTTCTGTCAGACCATCTAATACCGGGTTACTGCACTTCGGTGCTTTCTTCACTTTCCTGCCCCCAAAAGTAGACATTTTTCCTTTCTTGGGTCTGAATCTTCTTGACCTCTGAATCCACATCACATACCAATGACGTGATGCTCCTGAAATCTTGCATGCTTTATAATCTCTGGTAACCAAGTTATCGAAATCAGTATAACATAGAACTTAGGTGGGTAGGATTTGAAGTTGAGGCCTGAGTGGCATGGTCTTGAAGTACGTATTGTGCCTCAGGTTCCTCCATGACAAGAACTGTGATGATAGTTAGCACAGGCGTCAATTCTGTGTCAAGATGAAATAGATTCTGGCAAACAATCAACAGTGGAAAATGTTGGCTATGGTGGGCAGTCTGGTGTTCTTCTCAGGAGTCCTCCAAGTCCTCTTGGAGGACTTCTAGTGTGGCGTCTGTCCTATTCCAAAACACATGACACTAGAAGGTCCCAACACCACCCTTCTTGTTCCTTTTCCACCCCATCCTGCCCCTTGAGTACCATTCAATCTTGCTGAGTTTTGGCAAAAAGCCTTTGGTACACAGCCCTGTGCAAACATAAGACATTGCCATTATTTCTTTCCTTGACTGGACTTTAAATTCTTCTTTAGCAGAGATTATTCTGCTATGTGTCCGCAACATTTAGGAACACAAACAATACACAATAAACTGTGTTTCAGAGGTGGTTGTGAATCTGTCTGCTCTAACTGCTAGGTTTTCTGGCATAGTGAAGACCATGTGAAGGGGTAAAGCGATTCCTGTTGATAAAGGCTTGAGTGCTGTATTTTTGTTTACTGAAAATATCTGCTCAAGGACTTGAAGCCATCTCCAAATTAACTGTCTCTTCAGAATATGAGAATATGCCATCTGCACAGTTTTTAAGATTGGGAAGTTTCTCACTACAGTTCAAAAAGTAGCTTAAAATTTACATTGACAGCTTACGTTGGTCTGAAAAAAAAATTCCTGGTCTAAAATAAATGAGAATAAATACACTTTTAAAACAAGGGTCAAGATGCAAAATTCCTTACCAGTGCTAGCCACAGCCTTTCTGCAAATCTGGGGAAGGAAGATAACGAAGACCACCAGGGCTTCAATGCCCACCCTGCTTCTCTGAGCAGCATAGGATCTGCGTGTTTCTCTCTCAGGACTTGCTTCGTGGCTTGTTGTTAGTGTCAGTTTTGCACTTGCTCTGCTGGTTCTCAGTAAATTCCACAGGGTGCACAGCACATCTCATTTATATTTTTAATCCTTGAATAAACTGATTGGCACAGTATCTTCCAATTCAGAGGCCATAGATATTTGTTTCGTGGAAGACCACAGTCAAATGTAAACCTTCTTGAGTGGACACAATAACCATAAAGATTTAGAAGAATCTAGTTCTGCCTCTGGATCTTTAATGTGGGCATAGCTATTATTATTTGTAGAGTTATGTGAGAATCAAATAGACAATTGTGCGTGAAACGGCCCTAATAAAGTGCATGGCTCATACTAAGCCTGTATTAAATCTAGTGTCTTTCCCTCCTGCCGGCCTGCCTTCCCTCTTCCTTTCCTCCACCCTTCTTTCCTGCCTTCCTGCTTTTCCTTCCTTCTTTTGTCCATTTCTCTCTCTCTCCTCTTCTCTCCTCCTTTCCTTTTTACTTTTTCCCCCCTTTCATTTACCAGAAACCACTGGGCAGAGACCCAGGTGAAAGCCATGTAAGCTCTTGGGTTGTACAGGAAGTAAAAAAATCAGGGGGCAAGTTTTCAACTATAAAATCAGTTGAAAAGCGGCCCAGGGGGTGTTAAAAATAACACTTCCACCTATTGACTTTTCCAAGAAAAACACTGAGCTTTCCTCTGTCTCTGTTCTTACAGATTTTGCAGGTCAGGCTTGAAGGACGTCTTGTTCCTTGGGAGTGATTGCGGACATTCATTCAGCTCTCTTGATCTTCACACGTGGAAAGATTTTAAGCAATTTTGTGTCTGATGTTTTTCTCATTTCTTCCACTTTAAATATCAGTTTATAGCTGCAACCTTCACATTTCTGTTTATCAACAAGCAAATTATGTATATTTTCTGTTCTATAAATATAACCTTCATCAAAAGCATGTGAGTGACACAGCAGAACTTTTGACCTCTTTTGAGCCAAAATAGAATTCGGGCAGTATCCTCAGATCACCCATGCCACAGTCAGGGCAGAGAGCAGCAGCGTGAGGGGGACATCGTGTCACCTGCTGTCAGTCTGTCATCATACGTCAGTGTGAGGTAAGCACTGTCCACGTACACAGCTCATTGTCAGCAGAAAACAAGAGATGTTGAGAAATAAGGAAGGCCTGGCCATGTCAGACACTGGTAAATCATTACAGAATAAATCATTACACCAGTAAGTAAAGGAAGAAGTGAGATACTGAGAGTTTGTGGACAAGCTTCAATTGACCATCAAGCATTTTCAATGTTGTGATCTCAAACTAGTTTCAAAACTCATCTCTGATATTTTGCTCCAGTGTTTTTTATCTATGTGAAGTATCGCAACATTAATTGTTAAGGAGTGCATGATAAATTAGTGATACACATAATCTTCCTCCCTAAAGCAACCACTATAAAACAATGCCAGGAGTTGTAATTAACTTGGTTTTGTTGCTATCACACAGTGCTGTAGACAGGATGTTTAAAACAACAAACATTTATTTCTTACAGTTCTGGAGATTGGAAAGGCCTAGATCAAGGAAGGGGCAGATTCAGTGTTTATTAGAGCCCTGCTTTCTGGTGCGAAAACAGCCATCATTTTGATACATCCTTATGTAACAGAGAAGGAAAGAAAGAGCTCTGGAATCTCATTTTACAAAGGCACCAACCCCAGGAATGACAGCTCCACCCTCAGGACCTTATCACCCACCAAGCACCTCATCTGTTAATACTGCAACAATGGAGCATTAAGCTGTCAACATACAGATTTTGGGGAGCAACAAACATTTGATTGATAAGGATAGGACAAAAGTCAATACAGGAATTCAGTGCAGGAATTCAAACCCTTTGATAAAGTCCCAAGGTAGCAGAGAGGAAGGAAAAAACAGATTTGAACAGAACACTAATGGCAAGATGAAACACATGAGCTACAACTACAGGCACACTTTGCTTTATTTTGCCTTTTTAGAAACCATGTGTTTTACGTAGCTTCCACAAATTGAAGGTCTGTAGGGTTACTGGACAAGTGTTTTGATAAATTTTTTTTCCAACGACTCATAGGATCACTAGTAGTTTTTTAACAATAAAGTACACTTCACTAAAAAATAACAAAATTTGATTACACCGATAAATGCTTGTGTGTATCAGGGCTGGGACACAGTGTTCCAGGTGCCCTCAGCAGGCTCAGTCCTTGCACTGAGGGAAGGAGGTTCACAAGCAACGTGGTTATGACCTTCTCTTGCCCTTCTTTTCCCAGCTCCTCTTTTTCCCCAGGCAGGTCCCAGATACTAGCACCCTTTCCCCTCAAAGCCAGACATAACACCTGGAAATTCGTCTCTCACCTTCTCTCAATTTATTGTGTAAAGAAAAATTTCCACCACCCCTTATAGGATAGCAGGACACAGGAAACTGTGCCCAGAAGACATCCTGCCACACACCCAGCAGAAAGGAACATTATCCAAAGATACCAAGAAGAACCTGCACAGGCCCCCATGAAACGCAGTCTATTATGAGATGATGATCTTTCATTCAATCCCATTTTTAATGGTTTTCCACTCTTCATCAAAACCAAGCATACTGAGTCTTTACGTCTTCACTCGGAAGCCTCCTATGTCATATAACATTCTGACTGGATAAATCTGTTATGGTTTTCTCCTGTTACCCTGCTTTTGTCGGTTTTTATTTGACACCTAGCTAGGAATGGTGTGAAATAAAATCACACCAGAGCTGAGGAAACTCTCCCTTTTCTGTATGTGAAATTGGAAAATTATTCTATGCATGACTCCATAAGCTTATACATAAAATAAGGTTGATAATACAACCAATCTTGTCGTATCATTAGGAAGCCTAAATGAATTTGTGCATGCAAAATATTTAGAAAATTACTTGCCAGTCAATGTTATGTGTCAGCTGTAATATTAGCATTACTATTAATATCTTCCACCCTTGCAAGGTTAAAAGGAGATACGTTATGGAAAAAAAAGGCTCTTGGAAGATTTAGAAATTAGTTGATATGGAGCCATCCTTTCTGGTTCCCCTCACTTTATCCAGGTTTGCTGCTAGGTTTAGGAAACAAAGGAAGGGTCAGGCAAGCGAATTAGCATTGCCAGCCATTGCTAATTACCAAGGGCATTACCTCTCCACCCCCACATGTGTGCTTGCATTGATCAGTTCCTATATGCAAACATTATACATTTCCACTCTCTGCTTCATTTAGTCTTTAGACCAGCTCTGTGAAGGAGACATTGTCTTCACCACTTTGGAGAAGACGACACTCATTCTTAGAAAAGTGAAAGACCTCACCCCAACTTGGCCAGCTATGTATGACAAAGGTAAAATTTCACCCTGGACCTCTGTGTGACACTTGAGGCCCTGACTGTCTCTGGCACAAGGTAACTTAAGGAACTTGTAAGGTCCCAACTGACTTGGTGTTTCTATGTATAAACTGCAGAGTCAATGGTCTAGAAATAGGCCATCTAACAGTGGGTCCCGGCTGTTAGACAGTCTCCCAGTGAGCAATGCTCAGTTCCAGCTGAAAGATTCCAATCCTGCAGACTCATTAGCTCCTCTTTTCCAGTACTTTCTGTCCCCCTAGAAATGTTTCCATAGAGCTCCATCTAGTGCCCTTGGGCATGGCATGTCTTAAGGGCGGGAGCTCGCAGAGACCTGGTGTGTCTCAGCACGCAGTCCAGCAGATGAGGGAGACTGATGGGAAAACTGCAGGACAAATACAGCCTGAAAGGGAAATAATTTCACTCTACATGTCCTGATGCTGCTAATTTTTTTCCTCAAACCCAAAAGGAAACAATTTCATTTAGAATCACACCTTGGGGTCACAAAATTTATCTCTTAGTATGTAAAAGCAGGAACCTCAGCCTCCTTCTCCTATTTTGGTTGTTGTTTGTTTCATTTATTTGCATTGATCCACACTTATTTGCTCTTGCTAGGCTGAACTCTCATCCTGAGCTCCCCTTCCGCGCTGAGCCTCGCTGAAACCTCCACGTCCTTCAAGATCCTCTGAGTCTGAAGACCAGCTAAGTGCTGCTCTGGGCTCACCAGCACTCTGCTTGCTTAGTCATCTTGTGGTTTAATGTTGGAACTGAATGTGGATTATAAACTTTTAGATATGGAAAGTAACTCAGCATGTGAATGTAGTTCCTCTTATGTAGCATATAGATGTGATTATTAAGACCTAGATAACTGACAGAAGTCACCATTTCCACTCCACAGTATTGGTCTGCAACAGATGATTGTGGGGAAAAAATCAACTTTGCTTCGCTATTTTCATTTTTAGGCAAACAGCAAATATGAAGGTTCATATTATACTACATCATTATATTAGAGATTAGCAATCAGTAAGAACTTTTCTTCTGAGATCTACCACTTTTTGAATTTTGGAAATGTCACGAATCCTTTCTGAGTAACTAATCTCCAATACTATAAGGATATTCTATTTGTGTATTTGCTGGCTAAAATGATTTGTGGAAATTAAAATTTAAAAATCTAGTTAGAATACATAGAATAAAAATGTTTGAAATAGAAGCATTAAGCCTATATGCAAAAACCCATAAAAAATATTAGCAATTGGAATCCAACAATGCATAAAAGTAATTAAACACTATGACCAAGTAGGATGTATTTCAAGTATGCAAATCTAGCTCAACATTTGAAAATCAAACAGCAAAAATTATGAATGGTATTATCAGGCTAAAGTGGAAAATCACATAATTGCAGGTGACATGACTTTGTATGTAAAAGATTCCAAAGAATCAATAACAAAGTAACAAGAGATAAGACTATAGCAATTATAGCAAGTCAGCAATATGCAAAGCTAACGTAAAAAGCCATTGCTTTACTATATACCAGCAGTGAATAAGTAGAATTTGGAATTAAAAACAGTTTAGCATTTACATCAGCATCTCTAAATCTGAAATAACTGAGTACACATGTAACAAGATCTCTATGAAGAAAACTACAGAATTTCATGAATGAGAAACAGTAATTCCTCCGTGTAGATATGCTAAGACTTTACCCTAATTAATAGTCTATGACAGTGATGGGAAAGCTTTTAGAGACAAGTTCCCAAAC
The DNA here is from genome assembly GCA_004027455.1 of Hydrochoerus hydrochaeris. Classification (NCBI taxonomy): domain Eukaryota; kingdom Metazoa; phylum Chordata; class Mammalia; order Rodentia; family Hydrochaeridae; genus Hydrochoerus; species Hydrochoerus hydrochaeris. The sequence continues at coordinate 53,016 of PVLA01007266.1, read as the reverse complement.
TGTAACCCAAACCCATTTATTTGTCACAAAATGCCAGCACTGCAATTAAACTGGAATACTGAGGTTTTAGTTTCGAAAAACCAACTCATATATTAACATCTTTTCTCTTAAAAGAAAAACAACACATGCCATAAATTCACCAGTACTTGGATTCTATGAGAAGCAGTGAGAGAGCACAGAATCAGATCTTAAGGAAGACAACAGAAAGAGAGCCAGTAAATCAATGGAGCGATGTTGCATGTTTATGAATAGAAATATTACTAAGATAGAAGTTCTTCCCAACCTGATCTATTGATTCTATGCAATCTCAATGACAAATCCCAACAAATTATTTTGTGGTGATCAGTAAACTGACTCTATAGTTTACATGAAGAAGAAAGGTTTTCCATTCTATTGGTTGTCTTTTTACTCTATTAGTAATTTTTTTTCTGTGCAAAAATATTTAATAGGATGAGATCTCAGTTGTGGATTCTTTGCATTATTTCACAGGAGATAGGAGTTTTGTTCATGAAGTCTTTGCCTACACCTATGTAAGACAAAGGACTAATACAAAGAACATACCAAGAATTGAAAAAAACCAGAAGCCCCAAATTTAAAAACCCAATAAAAAAATGGGCATTTGTGATGAATACACATTTCTCAGAGAAAGAAATGCAAACAGCAAATAAATACCTGAAAGAGATGTTCTATATCGCTGTCAGTCAAGATATGCAAATTAAAACAATGCTGAGATTTCATCTCTAGGAAGAATGGCTATGATCAAGATGTCAACCAGTAACAAATGCTGGAGGGAGTAGGGAGAAAAAGGAACACTTCTGCACTGTTGGTGGTAGTGTAGACTGGTGCAACCACTATGGAAATTAGTGTGGAGATTCCTCAAACAGCTAGGATTAGAGACCCAATTTGACCCAGATGTTCCCCTCCTATGTATTTTCCCAGAAGAACTAAAAAATCATACTACAGTGACATGTGCACACCTGTTTACAGCAGCAGAGTTTACGATAGCTAAATCTTGGAAGCAAATGCCCATCAACTGAGGAGTGATAAAAAATGTGATTTTTCTTTTTATAATTCAGTGAAGCACTATTCAGCCCTAAAGAAGATAGACTTGAGACATTTCTAGGTAAATGGATGCACCTTGAGATCATACTCCTAAGTGAAATAAATCGGGCACACATGTGTAAATACCATATTGTTTCTCTGGTGTCAGAACCTGAGGTGTAAATAAGGACAAAAGTGTATAATAGATATTGTGAAAAAGGAAGAAATGGTCCAGAATAAAGGGGAACTAAAGAACGAGGAGGGCAAAAGGAAGGAAGAGAAAAGAAAAACTGATAAAAGAAGGATAAGGTGGAAACAAAGCTTTGTAAATAAGGAGGGGTTGAAGGAAAGGGAGGGGACTGGGAAAGGAAAAAGGAAATCAAGATATATCACACACAGGTGCAAATCTGTGCTGAATATGATCCTCATGCATTGCCAAAATGTACTAATAAAAATTTAAAATACATATATAAAAAAGAAGCAAATGACACTGAAGTCAAAACAATACTGAAGGTGCCCAGTGTCAGGACTGATGCTACTTAACTTTCAGACTTAGCAAGATGACCCAGTGTTGGAGACAGTGTGCTACTGGCAAATTAATAGGCCAGGAGTAAGTGAAATGGAATAAAAACCTTAGAGTGGACCAATGAAGTCAGTTCATCTTTGAAAGGAAGGCAGGCCATTCCACAGAAAGGATTCTCTTTGCAGCAAATGGCAAAATGAATTCAGACACAGATCCCCACAAAAGGCCTATGTCTGTAGACACAAGGTGTCTTTGCTTGTTTGTTTGTTTTTGCTTTTGTCAGGCATTAAAGAACTTCTCCAAATAAGCTGGTGATTCACACCTGTAATCTCTTCCCACTGGGAGGCTGAGGTAGGAGTGCTGTGGCAAGCAGAAACACTGACAGGACACTCAGGGTTTGGAGGCAGATTTATTTATGTTGACAGGCATTGGTCTAGATCATTCCCAAAATATCAGGCCCTGAGGCCTCTGGGAGGGAGGTTTTCATGGAGTTGAAAGCGGAGCGCAGAGTACTTGGATGACAGAGTACTCAGCTGTCTTTGGTTGGTTGTTGCCCTATGTATGATAATGACCATCTGTGTATCACAGGGACCAGCCACTTCTAGGAGACAATTACAGAACCCATAACCTGAACTATTACCTGGGCAACTATCAAACTGAAGTATACTGGCTAGGGGCAGGGGCATCTTCTGCTACAGGAGGGTCTAAAGTTCAAGGACAACATAGGCAATGGAACAACTTAGTGAAAATGTGAATCCAAAACAAAAGCAAACAAATACAAAACTCCTGTGGGTGTGTTAGTCATGGAGAAGTCTTCCTTACTAAATAAATTAGCTCTTATCTAGACATAGGTTTCACATGCCTTGCTCCAGCAGTTGCAAAATCCATTCCCAAACATGTTTTTCAAATTGTCATTGACCTGGAAATTAGGTTTGGAAGCTTCACTGGTGAATAATCCCTACTGTAATGAGTGACAAAGATTTCTCAATGAAAGAACACTAAGACTTTACCCTAATCATTAAACTGCATGTTATGGCTTGTGTCTAGATGTCCTATCAAAGCCTCATGTGCTCGTAGGTGGGGCCCTTGGGAAGTGGCTGGATCTAGGGTATGTCAATTTGGATTAAAGGCATGATAATTTGATTAGCATTATCCTACACCAACAAATAAGCTTATGGCCTGGATGGAATTTAAAGGGACAGAAAGAAGGCAACTTACTGCTTGCTGCTGCCACCTCCTGTCTGCTCTGCCGTGGACTGTTTCTCCTGCGTGATACCCCTGTGTCATGCCACTCTGCCTTAGAGCCAGCCAACTGTGGACTGATACCTCTACAAACTGTGAGATAAAATAAACCTTTCCTCCTTTAAATTGTGGGTGTTGGGTATTTTGTCTCAGTAATGAGAAAAGTAACTAAGAGAAGCAGTGGGGGAGCATAGAATCAGATCTTAAGGAAGATAAGCCCTATTTCTAGAGTCTTAGCTATAGTCTTTGTACAATGTTCTGACAAGAGTAGACTGATATGATCTGGGGAAGGTACTGTCTGTGTCAGGTAGAAGGTTCAAGAGAATCCAAGGATTCAAGGTCCTCAAGCATATCCATCCACGTTCCCAATCTAGCTCCCAGAGATCCATCTCTCCCAAATCAGAGTGCACAATTTAACAAAGAACTCCTGGCAGGGCTTGGAAAGCAAACTTCATTATAATTCAGCTGCTCTCAAAACGAGAGCCTGATTTTCAGCATAATGTGTATTTGGGCTGCAGTTAAGTTGGATTTAAATACTGCTATAGAGAAATACTCAAAATTTTTTCATGCACTGAATTAGTATCTGCAGAGTTGAATAGTGACCCCCCAAAAGCTGCATCTACTAGAACCTGAAAACAGGATGTTATTTGTAATAAAATTCTTTAGAAATAACATTAAGATAAGCACCTTGGGATAAGACCCTGTAGTTAAGGTGAGTCCTAAATCCAGTAACAGGTGTCTTTACAAGAACATAAAATATACAGAGACACAGAGAAGGAATGTGCTGAAGATCAAATCAGTGATTCCCAATAAGCAGGCTCTTAAAGCTATATCCAAATATTAATATTTGGAGAGGGAAATAGTTTCAGAAAACCCTGGTATAAGGACAGGCAATTTAAGTACAAGAAGAGGGAAAAAATCTGAGAAAACATGAGTCAAACAAGTTTCCACAATGGCAAGTTGATACTGCAAGAAAAGTCTGGAAGCCTGTTTAAAGACAAGGATCACCCAGTTACATCTAACATGCTCAGGATTAGGTAAAGTTAGGGTTAGGCTTAGGTTTAGGCTTAGGGTTAGAGTTAGGGTTAGGGGTGCAGTAGTTAAGGCAGTGTTAATTCCTCTGCACCTCCATCCTTTCATTGCTGTGTGCTGGGTAGTTCAGAGAATTGCTCAGGCGAAAGGGAGCTAGAGTGATTGCTCAGACATTAGACCAGCTTTTACCAGAAATGTTAAGAATGTAGAGTTTTGGGGCTATAAATTGGGGAAAGGCCACTGTAACAGTCAAAAAGGAAAGAGAAAGGCCCGATGGGTAATCACAATAACCCATGGAACCTGTGACACATGTCTGTCTTCTCAGCATGCAGGAGGGTGAGGCAAGAGGAATGCCTTGAATTTGAGACCAGGCCATAGGGAGTTAAAGGTCAGTCTCAACTGAATAGTGAGAATCTCTCTCATAAACAAACAAGACAGAACAAAACAAATCCCACACAATAGCCATGTGAAAGAAAATAGTTGTCTCTCAATGTCAATGTCTATGAGAGTGCAAGGCTGGGGACTCCCTACAGATACCAAGATTTGAGGCTGTTCCAGCCACTAAATACAATGGATTATTATTTACTTGTAACCAATGTACCCCCACCTGTGTAGTTTGTAAAAATCATCTCCAGATTACTTACAATATCTAATACACTATAAATGCCACATAAAGAGCTGTTATACTGTGCTGTTAAGAGATAAGAACTATAAAATTTCCCCACATGTCCACTACATATGAAATTTTATTTTTGATCTTCAAAAGAAATGCAACACTGCAATCTAAGAAGGCAGTGGGGGATTGGGGAATTGATATGGACAGAAATAATTCCAAATGAAAATTAAGATAGATAGTATATCTATGAAGCAAGAATGCATATTATTTTACAAATGCAGAAGTACATGTGTGCTCAGTAATTTGGATAGAAAAGGACAAATTTAAGAATAAAACCTAGTAAACAGTCTCTATTACATAAATTATTTTATTGTATTGTACTGTATGTATTGTATGGGTCACTCATGCTAAACACACACTTTCTTATTGGGCTAAGCCCCCTTCCTTATTGGGCTCAACCCTAAGCCTTCAATTAATACCAGGGATGCTGATCACCATAATCACCCTACCAGCGTTTGGCATAGTGGCTGGTGGCAGCTGCCTGTTGATTTTTCTTCCTAGCAATTGGTCTGCATGAAAGGAATTGCTCTGCATAGGGTGACCTACCTTCTCAGTGTCAGCTCACCCTCAGTGACCATTTAATCCAAGCTGCAACCTCTGGGTTCCCATGTTACAGCTCAGGCATTGCTGCAGGGAAATTCACAATTTAGAATACAATAACTCTCAACTGAGCTTCCTACTGTAATTGCATGAAAATTCAACCTCTCTCTTTGTCTGACCACATTTTCCACAATCTCTAATATGTGTTATAGCTGACCACATGTCCCAGTAAATTGCAGGACAGAACTATCACTTTTCTACTTGTTCTCCAAAAGGTATGACATAACCTCCATTGCAGAGGCTGTCTGAGGAAGCAGATGCTGAAATAAAATATTAGAGCTGGATTACCCACCAGCTAGGTGACGAGACGGATTCCACCCATGATAAGGGGGCTATGGAAAGTTCCTAGCATGAACAGAGTGCCGTTGTTAGACATTGTCACGTGATAACGGAAATGGGATGCTAGCGACAAGAAAAGCATAGGTATTTCAGAGGCAATATCTAGGGGGTTAAGATATTTGAGCTGATAATCATGAGAACAGTGGAAACAGACAAGTTATGCTGTAGGAAATGGGACTGGTGTTTGGTTTCTTTTCCAAAACGCTGCTCACATATAAAAATATAATTGAAGTTTTTTCTGGAAACTTTGTATCATGGGAACTTGCTAAGTTCAGTGATTGCTTCTCATAATTGCTTTTACAAAGGACATACAGTTTTCAGCACCTGAATTATGTTGTCTGCAAATGAGTTGAATGATTTCATTTTCTATCATTGTATATTTCATTTTTAAAAATAATTTGTTTTACCAAAAATAACATTTTATAACAACATAATAAGCGAATAGCAGTAATTAATTGCAAATCATTATCATCAAAGTCCTTATTCAGATTACAAGATATAAACAAAAATAATTCTCTCTTTCTTGATTTTATAAAGTAGCTAAGATGTCTAGAACGATGTTGAATAATAGCAGTGAGAATAGTATTTCTTGGTCCCAGTCTTAAGAAGAAAAATATTTGTTACGTATAAAAGCAGCTACAGACACTTTAGAGTTGCATTTTATTAGATGGAGGAGGCTCCTTTCTAATCCTCTATTATTGGGCCCTTCCATCATGAATGGAGAGCTGAGTTTTTTCAAACGTTCTGGAAACCTATGTGGTAATCAGTGGTTTTTTTCCTTTATTTTGTTATTATTACAACCTGCCCATACTTCTGATCTAAATGTTAAGCCATATGTATTCTTAGTATAAGGCTGAATGATCATAGCATGTAATGCTTTTCATAGCTCCACAAAATAATTTGGATAACAACTGCTGGTTATTTTTACACTTAAAACCATAAAGACTATTGATCTATAGTTTCTATTTTAAATAATTTTTATGGTTTTTATTAATAAGGTTATGCTAGTTTTGCAAAACAAATTAGAAAGTGTTCACATTGTATTTGTGGAAAAACAATTTCATGTGTTTGAATTAATTGACCAATAAAACTATCTGAGCAAAATGTGTGTGTGTGTGTGTGTGTCTGTGTGTGTGTGTGTGTATGGAGTGTGTCATGTATAGGTTTAGTAGACACAAGGTTGCACAGGTTTTCTGGAGACTTGAATTACTGCATTTTTTCAAGGCTATTTTATTTGTCACATTAATTAGTATAAATTTGTCAAAAATAATCTTTTAATATCAAGATCTCTGGTGATGTGCCTTATTACATATTTTGATTATTGTTTCTCTTTATGTTAAGTTTTATTGATTTTATGATTCATTAAAGATGTTTAATATTGACTTTCCTGTTATTTTCTATTTGATTGACTTCTGTTACTCTTTTTGTTATTAATATTTTATTTAGAGTACCCTGCTCAAATTTCAATTATTTAGAATATAATTTTAACTAATTATTTTAGAATTACTTTTCTAATATATTCATTTAAATATGCAAATTTTCATTTTTTGCTTTATTTACATCTCTCATACTTTGGCATATTTCTTAAATTTTTGTTTATTCATATACATTGTCAGTGATGCTTCCATTCATTTTAGAGAGTGAGTGAATGCATTTAACACATCTTGATTAGTTTTATTCCTTTTATGTCCTTACTTCACTCCTTCATCTCTAGACACCCGTTCCCCATTTTCATTATTATTTTTATGTTTTACTTCATATTTGTGACATACGATGGCCACAGTCATCATGGGTAATTGACACAGATGCACGATATTCCTGTACCTTAGTCTTTTGGTACCTTCCATCTGCAAAGAATCTATCTCCCTGTTCCCTTTGATCATTCCTTTATTTTCTCTTCATGTGTACTTTGGAAAACTCAAAAGAGGAAAACTATTTTGTATCAAACCTTGTGTGTCTAATTTACTTCATTTAATGTTATTTTTTAAACTGTATTAATTTTCCTACAAATGTCTCAAGTTGATCCTTCTTTACAGCTGAATAATATCCACAGGAACAGGTGTCACATTTTCTTTACGATGCACCTGCTTTCAAGGTTTAGCTGTTTTATGAACCATGCAGCTTTAAACACGGGTATACGTGTATCATTTAATATGATGTTGGCCCTGAAGGAGAAGAACGGGGTTAAATAGAAATTCTTTTTATAGTTTTTTTGAGAGATCTCAATATGATTTCTACAGTGTTTGCACTAGTTTACATTCTCAGCACCACTGAAGGAGGGTTGTTATTCACCACAGCCACGCCAGCACTTGTTATTACTTGATTTGTTGCTGTTAGACAATCTTCCTCACAGCATATGACATTTTAGTGCTGTTTTAATTTGCTTTTCTCTAATATTCAGAGTTTACACATTGTCTTCTATATTTACTGGCCATGTGAACTTCTTACACTGCAAAGTTATTTATTCATTTCAGTTGCCTGTTTTTTCAAGCAAAAGCTTTTTAATTTGATTTAATCACAATTGGTGATTTCTTGTGTGGTCACAGTCCCATTTTGAAAGCTCTTGCCTGTGTCTATGGCCTCAAGAGTTTTGCCAATTTTATCTTCAGTAGGTTCGTTGCTTCTGTTTTAATGCTCAGATCTTTGATCCATTTGGAGTTAAATTCCATTAAATTCAGTGAAGTTGAAGCATCGGTCCAGCTGTAATCTTCTGCATGTGAAAGGCTGCTTCTCCCAGCCCCGCCTGCTAAGGAGGCTGCTCTTACTCCAGTGTAAGTTTCTGGTCCCTTTGTCAAAAATCCAATAGCTGAATTTGTCTGTTTTTTTTTTTTTTTTTTTTTTTTTTTTTTTTTTTTTTTTTTTTTTTTTTTTTTTTTTTTTTTTTTTTTTTTTTTTTTTTTTTTTTTTTTTTTTTTTTTTTTTTTTTTTTTTTTTTTTTTTTTTTTTTTTTTTTTTTTTTTTTTAAATTTCTTTTTTTTTTTTTTTTTTTTTTTTTTTTTTTTTTTTTTTTTTTTTTCTGTATCGTGTCTTCTGTTGATCTACATGTGTGCTTTTGTGCCAATGTCATGTCTCTTATTGCATCTTTATTTATTTGTATTATTTATTTATTTATTTATTTTTACTGTAGCTTTGTAGTACAACTTGAGATCAGGTATCACAAAGTCCCCTACTTCTTGTTGTCCGTGAATATTTTTAGTATTCTGGGTCTCTCTGGTCCCTTGTAAATTTTAGGACTGTTTTCTGCAGTAGTTTAAGGGATGTGGTAAATATCCTGATGAGGTTGCATTACATCTATATAACAGTTTTGGTAGTGAGGCGTTTTTGACAATACTGGTTCTGCCAGGAATAAGGGATAACTTTCCCTATTTTCTGATGTGCTGCTGCAGTTTTCTTTTTCAAAGTTCTATAGTTTTTATTCACTTCCTTAAGTTAATTCCTAGCTATTTAATTCTTTGTCATGCTATTGTAAATACTATTGTTTATCTAATTTGTTCCTCAGTGAGTTCATTATTGGTGTATGAAAAAGTATAGGTGTTTATGTATCAATTATATAGCTTGTTACATTTCTAAATTTGGCTACTAATTCAAAGAGTTTTGTAATGGTATTCTTTAGGTCTTCTATGTAGAGGATCATATCACTTCCAAATAATGATGATTTGGCTTCTTACTTTTCTACACTTATCCCTTTTATTTCTCTCTTTTACCTGACTGCTCTGGCTAATGCTTTGAGTACTATGTTCAACAGAAGCAGTTATTACTTTCTTGCTCCCAATTTTAGAGGAAAAGTTTAGTTTTTCTCCATTTAATATGATGTTGGTCATTTGTTTGTCACGAATGGCTTTTATCAGATCCAGATAAGGTCCTTCTATACCTACTTTCTTCAGGGTTTATGTCATGAATAGATACTGGGTTTTGTTAAAAGCTTTTTCTACATCTATTGATATGATCTGATCATATGGTTATTTTTCTTGCTTCTGTTTATATGGTGAATTATATTTATTGAGTTATAGCTATTGCAACTGTGGGATGAAATCTACTTGGTCATGATTTATGATCCTTTTGATTTGTTGCATTCTATTTGACAATTTGACAATGTAGTGTTGAGGATTGTTTGCACCTATGCCCAGAAACTTGACTGTAGTGTCTTTTTTTTTTTGTAGTTGTGTCTCTGTCTGGTTGGGGCATTAGAGTGATTCTGGCTTACCAAAGTGCATTTGGAAGCGCACTTTCTCCCTGCAGTTCATTGAAGAATTTGAGGTATATATATATTGGTGTTATGCAAGCCTTAAAATTTGTATAGAATTCAACAGTGCGCTCACTGAGTCCTGGACTTACCATCATTAACTGTTTTTATTACTGTCTCAATTTCATTGCTGGTTTTTAGATTGTTTCATGATTTCCTGTCTTCTTGGTTTACTTTTGGTAATTTGTGTATAACTAGGAATCTGTCCTTTTCTTCAAGAATATCTAATTTGTTGGAATAAAGTTTTTCATACTACAGTAGTTAATATCTTTTTAATTTTGATGGCATCAGTTTGATTTCACTTTTATTCATTTTTAATTCCATATACATATACATATGTATATGTACATACATGAGTCTTTACTCTTTTGGTAAGTTTAACTAAGGGCTCATTTATTTTGTTTATTCTTTGGGTCACCATTCATAATCAAACCATAATGATGGTTAGTGATATTATTCAAATCATCTAAATATTATGTTTTCTACACTTGATCTCAGCCAAAAAACTTAGAAGTGATTACTATTTTTCTAAACAACCTAAATATTGCTGAATACGAAGTATTAAATCACTTATATTATATAATTTTATATTTCTTCTTGAAATGCCATCAATAATTGCTTCAAATATTTTTGAAACTCTATTATTTGGGCATAGATTTGTTTATTATGTTCTCTTGAATTGGCTCTTTAAATTTAGGAATTATTTTCTTTTTCCCTGGTATTTTTTTTTTTTTTTTTGCTGATTTTACCCTAACTTTATCCTAGTTTGTATGCTGTTAATAGCACTTCAGGTTTTTCATCCTTACTTTGTAATGACTATAAAATACCGTGAAGCAAGTTTATTCCGATGCATAGAAGTTTAAAACAAACCTCTGTGTTGTCATAGCTTTGCACTTCAGGAATTATGCAGCAGACCAGCTGAAGTCCTCTGCTCCAAGGCATTTCATGAGATTGCAATGAGATCCTTGGCCATGGCTGTGGTCGTCTCAGGGCTCTGCTTGGGCACCTGTTGGTGAGCCTCGGTCTCAGAGTGTCCAGGCCTGTAGAAATCAGAGTTTCAATTCCTCACCACATAGGGAAGGCTTTCTGCAGGTTTGCCAGGAAGTCTTATGGAAGGGGCATGCTCTCCCCAAGCAAGTAAGGAGAGGAAAAAAGAGAGAGAGAAAGAAAGAGGCAGAGAGATAGACAGTGAGACAGAGACACAGACAGACAGAGACAGAGAGAGAGGAGGAAGAGAGAGGCAATATCATAATAGAAACTACATTCAAGAAGGAAGAGAGAGGCAATATCATAATAGAAACTACATTCAAGAAACAAGCCCTCCCTGAGAATCAGTGCCAATTCACAGGCCAGTGGGGGGACAGCCAGACACCAGCCCCTTCTGGTACAGTCTGTGAAATAAAAAGAGCTAACCCTCGCCCTATAAATGACTGGCTGATCCAGAGAAACTTAGGCTGCGATGATAGCTATTGAGGTGAAATGCAACTTGATGCTTTTGGGGTTTGGTGTTTCACTGACTTAGACCTTACAGTACTAGAACCAGTCATCTGATCATCTATTCAGAGGATAACAGTTGGCAGCGTGGCATCTAGGGGGGATCTCCTTCTGAGGGCTGCAGCCACTGTTAACTGCCTATCATCTTGTTTTGAAGTCATGTGTCATTTTCACTGTCTTGTTAGGTTCGCTTTTATTCTGTTTTCTTTGATTTTGTTTTATCCAATGGCATGGGCAAATATTTCAAAGGTAGCAAGATATATTATGGTAGTCAATTTGGATTTACTATTGTCTTGCTTTGAAGTCCTTTATTATATTCATTGTTTTGCTTTTATTGATTCTATTCTGTTCTGTTGAATTTGATTTTTACTATATCTGAAGGTATCCACAGCTATTTTGAAGACAAGAGGCATTGTGATAACCACTGTTGATTTCCTATTGCTTTGAAGTCCTGTGTCACTTACACTGGTTTTGATTGGCTTTATTCTGTTTTATTTTGTTTGGGTTTATTCTCTTTAAAATAAAAAAAAATGGAAGATAAAATTTATTTTTTAAAATCTCATGTCAGAGGTGCATTCGCATCATTTCTCCCATATTCTGTTTATCCGAAGTATAACTCTAGTCCAAACCAGGAGATTGTACAAGAATGAATATCCTGGAGAGGGATCTTAAGGATTCGTCATAGGGACTACCTACTGCACTGTTTTTATTGTGTATCTTTTTTATGTTATTTAATTATCTGATTGTATCTCTTAACATGATTGTCCTAAAGTATAAACTCTTACCTTTTTAAATTTAATTAAATTTATCAGTTCAATTTAGGCATATACAATGATCACATTCACCACAGAGAATCTGCACCTGGCCGTGATACATCTTGATTTCCTTCCTTTACAAAGCTTCGTTTCCACTTTATTCTTCTTTTCTTTTTTTTTCCTTTTCCCTTCCTTCCTTCTTTTCCCCCTCTCTCCTCTCTGGTTTCCCTTTCCTTTTGAGCAATTTCTTCCCATTTCACCATATCTCATGTACAATTTGGTTCTTATTTACACTTTCAGTTTCTTGCACCAGAGATAAGGTGATAGTTATACATGTGTGTCTGATTTACTCCACTTAAGAATATGGACTCAAGTTCCATCCATTTCACAATAAATATCTCAGGCTTATCCTTCAGTTCTAAAGCACTGTCCTTTTTATTGGCATGTTCAAGCAATCAAAACTTAATGGAATTATTGGTATATTTTAATCATCTACCATGCTGTCTTCTGTTTGTACAATATTTTTTGTTACTTTCCTGTACTATTTGCTTTTTAATCACTTGAAACTTTTTTAGAATTTAATTTTAATATATATTTTGCAGTTCTTAGATTTACCTTTATACTTTTTAGTATTGCTTTCAGATTTGCATATATATGTATATAGTTAGTACAATAAGTTTTATTAGACAGTCTCACTTCTGATTCTTTTTCCCATTGCCCTCTCCTCCCCTCTGCCCCTTTCCCTCCTTATTGACAAAAGTTCTGTTTCCGTTTTTCTCTTTCTCCCTCTTTGTTTTCTGTTCTCTTCCTTCCTTTCTTGCTCCTTCTCCCTAGGTTCTCTTCCCACCTGAGCATCATTTTTCTTAATTCATAATATCTACTAGACATGTTGGTCCTTATTTACACTTTTAGTTTCTCACACCAGAGAAGCCATGTCACATTTGAACATCTATGTCCAATTTATTTCACTTAAATAGTATGTGCTTTTAATATTTCGCATTTTACTTTGTTAGTATCCCACCGTTTTGCATAAAATGTAGAAATTTTGAAATTCTTGACGTCCACTCACTACTTCTTAACTATTCTATATGCTACCATTATCAATGTTACATATCCCTATATTATTATTCTAATAAGATAGTTTTATACATTTGATTTGCATAATCATGAGTAAATTAAATCATTTAAAGGAGACACTGTCTTCAATTCTAATTCATAAATCTATATCTATATCTTCCATTGTGCTATATTCCTTTTTAAAGATTCAAGGTTCTACCTGAACCATTTCTCTTCAATCCAAAGAACTTCCTTTATTATTTGCAGTACGCAGATATGCTGAGGACAGACACCTATAGTTTTCCTCTATCAATAATTGCCTTCATGTTGTTATCCTATAGCATCTCCGGCCTAATGAGTAATTCAAGTCATAATTTCTCTGTATTTCCCTGCATTCCCAAGTATTTTACTTTTCTTGGCCATTTTAAGGTCTCTCCTCATGTGAGGTTTTCAACATTTTGACTGATATGTGGTAATGATGTATCTAGATGTGATCAGCCAACAATGACCAGGCATGAGGTTAAAACATGATTGAAATCATAAGCTGAAAACATATGTAAGCTGCGAGGGTTTAGATGCTAAACTGTCTTCTACAGTGATTCCACCTGACTGTGTAGAGCATCCACCTCCTAATCCCCTGGGTAACAGGACCTGTGCCCACAGTGCAAGAGCTGTGATCTCAGTGTGGCTATCGTTTATCAGGTCTAAGTGACATCACTTGCAGTGTGAAATATCTAACAGAGGAATAGCTTCAAGGAGGGCCAGACCTTGGCTCTCACTCCAGATCTAACATCCATCAGTGTGGACAAATGACACTCCTTCCTGGGACTTCCAATTTCTACTTATTAATACATAAATTTCTAGTACATAACTAGTAAGTGTTCTTCCCATTCTGAGACTGAATCTACTGAAGAATGAATCTATAGTAAACAATGACTGCCTGTATTTCTCTGACATCTCATAAACACACATCACTGCATTGCACTCCTTAGCAAGTACAAGAAAGTGGAGATTTTCCTCTTCAAACCAAATATAAAATTCAATGCTCTCTGCACTGTGTTCCTTGACCATTGAAATTAAAAGGGTCTGTCATATCCAGCCTCTCAAATAGATCTGTGGGACTGTTTTCCAAGAAGAGTACGCTCTGCCCCTACATTGTATTCTTTAAATGGTTAAGGATGTGCTCCTCAAGTAAACAAGTCTTGCAGCCTTAGTAACCAGAAACACAGTGACCCAGGCAATAGTGAGTTTGGAACACAAGATCATTTTAATCTGAGCAGATCAATATATTTATTTTTGTTACTGTTTTTGGCCAGGTTTGCCAAAACTTTGCCTTTCAGAAAAGAAAATGAATTGTTAAACCTATAGATTAGTCTCATAAACTTAAACCTTTAAAACCACATGAAATAAATGTAACAGAAACCTGCAATGGCAAAAGGAGTAACCAAAGGGAAGAAGATGAGAAAGTATTATTTATAGAGGACTTGCTACCTGCCAGAGCCTTTACATGCACTGTCACATTTAGCCCACACAGTTCTATTTATTTGTACTTTACAGGTGAAACTAGGGCTCATAGATACGGTGTTAATTCATTCATCAGATGAACCCATACACTGGCCAAACAGGGCATTTATACATTTCAGATCATCCCATCCCAGTCACTGCATTTGATAAAGAAAACGAGACCTAAAGAGCATGATTCTGAGGTTAGGTAGCTGGCAGGTGGCAGAACGCATACTGCTCTCCATTGACCACCTTCAAACTGCAGCCAATCTCCCCCTTCCGAAAGTCTCCTCTAAACCAAAATGCATCAGTTATGGCCAGGTGACCCAAAACCAGTCTAAGACTAAACCTCCATACTTTAAATGCTATCAGCTAGAGTCAGCATGTGCTGAATGATCAGGTAGGTATATTGGTGTGAATATGTTCACTATTAACTCTATTTTCTAACCTAGTAGGATGGAAATTTGCGTGTGGATGGTTAAAGCATAAGACCTTCCCCTAACATAAAACTATCCTGTGGAATATTGAGTAAGAGAGGCAGAAAGGAAGACCAGGGTGTTGAAACTGCTTTACTTTCTCAACTCCATGTCAACTCTTGTGTCTCAAACTGTCTTTTCTCCTTGCCTATTTTCATCAGCAATTCTCACAAAAACTACCCATCTTAATTCTCACACTAACTTATCTGTGGAAATGTAATAGTTAGCCAGAGACACTTGCAAGAGTGGCCAGAACTTCTGACCTGGACAGTTTTAAATTCTAAAGCCTGACTTAGCCAAGTGTCTGATCATTAAGCTTAAGCTGTTCCTGCTCTGCTTTTACAAGATAGCAGATGTCCTTGACAGAACCAACTTCCGTCACTGATGCTGGATTCTTCTTCCTTCCTTTTGTCGAGCTTAGGTAATTCTGGTTTGTTTTCCATCATTTACTCAAAGAAATGACTTCTGACTCAAAGCATAAGAGCCAAAGCCAATACTTGAACCTATCTTAATTGAAATAAAATTAAACGTTTCTTAAAAATTAGCTTCCAACTTAGTGTGCCGCCGTTGCATGTGGCTTGTTGCTACTGTTCTGGAGAACGCAGATGCGAGAACTTTTCTGTGATAGCAGAGAGATCACCCAAAGTGAACCCATCCAGTCACAGTATGTTCCTTGTAGTTGCTGTCATCCTTATCCTGCTTGAGATCATAAGTGTCCTGAAACCAAGGAAATGTTCAATTATTTTTTTGCTCTTATATCCCCTGCAACTAGTAAGAAATGCATGAGAAATTGCATGTTTTCCACTCAACATTTTGACTGAGTTGGCTTCTTTCTCCCACAACACATAATAGTGAAGGCAAACCAATCCATTTCTTCAAGCTTCTCTTGATTGATTAGCATATGGAAGGGGTAAAGCTTGATAAGTTCCCTGATTTTTTCCAGCTCTACATTTGAGGGTTGTATTATTCTATTTCATTCCTCTTCCTTTTTCTTCCTGTCTCTCCCGCTTTCCCTATTTTCCTGACTCTGTATGAAACATATGAAACACATAGGTGACAACACTGACCATAATGGTCTCAAATAAAGACATTAACAGCAATAACAAACTGTTTCTGCCCTGGACCCAGAAACAGTTCCATACTTTAGTGATTACAGTGGTGCTTCAGTTGACAAACTTATTTCTTTCCACAATTCTAGTCATGAAATGAAATGAATGATAATGAAATCAAATTCTGTGGTTAGGGTCAGTGCTGACCTCATGGGAAAACTTGATTCAGTTCTGGTCCAATTTGGTCTGTGACCTGAGTCATAGAAAGAGGTAAGTTCATGAACTGGGCTTCCACTCTCTTTCATCACTTTCTCTGGAGCAACTGAAGAACATGAATATGTTCCAGAATGTCACCTGTTTGGCAACTATAGAAACAACTGCATTAATGTGCTGCCACAAATTTAAACTATAAGCTTCTCCTAGAGTAATCCAAATGGTATAAATTAATACATTTTTTGTATCTATGGATGGAGAATGCAATAGTAGACTTAAAAACACACAAAAGGCCCTTAACCCTCACTGAAGGCCCACCCTGCCACCAGGAACTCAGCACAAGCCCACCTCAGGGGAAGGCTCCCGGGAAACTCCACCAGGGGGGGCCTGCCCTGCCACCAGGAACTCAGCACAGGCCTGCCTCAGGGGTAGGTTGCCCAGAACCTTCCCCGTGGGCCCACCCTGCCACCGGGAACATCGAGGAGGCCCGCCCTCCCACCTGGAACATCAGAAGATCTCAGGGGGATCCAGTTAGTGTGAGAAAATGTGGGACTTTGCTCCCAGGTGGTGAACTTTGGACTACAGCAGATCGACTGTATCAATGTGGTGAGTATACCCCTAAAATAGAGCTGTACAGGGGATAAATAGGGCCAGTAGTAAAACCCCTCCAACTAACTGTAAGATTTTGGTGTGTCTGAAAAGAGTGTGTGTGATCCCCTCCTACACACAGAAAATACCAGGCAGAGTGAAAATGATAAAACAAAAATGCAAAATGCAGTCTCAAACATATAGTTCACCAGAAGCAAGTATAGGAGACATTGAAATAGAGGACCCCAAAAGTAACACACCGGGAATCTCTGAAAAGATAACGAGTGAAATAAAAAAAAAAAACTGCATCAGGCTATAGAGGAAATCAAATTAGAAGTAGTCTCCCATGTAAAGATAGAAATAACAACTTTACTAAAGGAGTTGTTGAATGCAGCTAAAGAAGAACTAGAGAAAAAAGTACATGAGCATGGGAAACGGATTGAAACTTTGAATGAACAATATAGAAAACAAGCAGAATTCAAGAAACAAACTCAAAAAGACATCCAAGAAACAAAAAATTCTATTGAAATCATGCAAAACCACCTAAAGGAAGCTGAGGATAGGATTTCGGACCTTGAAGACAGGATCACATTTAGTGATCAGGAAAGGATAGAACTTTTAAAAATAACAAAGCAGCATGAAATGACAATCCAGAAGCTCCATGATGATGCCAAGAACAACAATATGAGAATAATGGGCATTAGCAAAGATACAGGAGTCCAGGCAAATGACATATGTAAAGTATTTACAGAAATAATAGCAGAAAATTTCCCAAACATGGGGAAAGAATCTGATATGCAGATAAGTGAGGCATATAGAACACCAAACAGTCACAATCAACATAAATCCACACCCAGACACATAATAATTAAGATCTCAGACATGCACCATAAAAACAGAATATTAAAAGCTGCCAGAGAAAAGACACAACTCACCTATCAAGGAAAGCCCATTAGAATCATGGCAGACTTTTCAGCACAAACCCTCAAGTCAAAAAGATCTTGGAGTGAGGTATTTCAAGCCCTGAAAGAAAACAACCTTCAACCCAGACTGATGTACCCAGCAAAACTTTCATTCAAATTTAATGGAGAAACAAGATGCTTCCATGACATAGAACAACTGAAGAAATTCATGTCCACTAAACCAACCCTAGAAAGAGTACTGAAAGACATACTAGACAGAAATAAAAATTATCACAATCCCCAAAACAACAACAGAAAGAAATGACCAGGTAGGATAAGCAATTAAATAAGAGGAAAAGCAGAAAGAAACAACTGGAACATAGCATGGCAAAGTTGAGGCAGTACATATCAGTGATATCCATAAATATAAATGGCCTCAATTCACCTATAAAAGGAAATAGATTGACAGAATGGATCAAGAAACAGGACCCTACAATATGCTGTATACAGGAAACACATTTGACTCAAAAGGAAACTCATAGATTAAAAGTCAAAGGATGGAAAACAGTATTCCATGCAACAGGAACCCAGAAAAAAGCAGGGGTAGCTATTCTATTTGCAGACAACGTGAACTTTAAACCTAAAATGATTAAAAGAGATAGAGAAGGTCACTACATACTTGTTAGTGGTAAAATTCAAGAGGAAGAACTAACAATTATAAATATATATGTGCCAAATACAGGAGCACCCAACTATATAAGACAGATACTAATGGACA
The DNA here is from genome assembly GCA_004027455.1 of Hydrochoerus hydrochaeris. Classification (NCBI taxonomy): domain Eukaryota; kingdom Metazoa; phylum Chordata; class Mammalia; order Rodentia; family Hydrochaeridae; genus Hydrochoerus; species Hydrochoerus hydrochaeris. The sequence goes on along the minus strand of PVLA01007266.1, from coordinate 34,506 downwards.
TGAAAAACCAAATACACAAGAACACAAATTATAACAGGAGATCTTAACAGCCCATTCTCACAAAGAGATAGATCAACTAGACAAAAAGTCAGCAAAGAAATAACAGAACTGAATCATACCTGTGAGCAATTGGACTTAGTAGATGTTTACAGAGTATTCCACCCAACCACATCAGAATACACATTCTTCTCAGCTGCACATGGGACATTCTCCAAAATAGACCATATATTATCACATAAAATATTCTTAAGTAAATGCAAAGGTATTGAAATCATACCATGCATAGTATCTGACCATAGTACACTGAAATTGGGAATTAATGGCAAAAGAAATTGTAAAACCTACATAAATACATGGAAATTAAATAACAGCCTTTTCAACAACCAGTGGGCTACAGATGAAATTAAAGAAGAAATAAAACAATACCTACAATTCAATGAAAATATAGAAACAACATACTGTAATCTGTGGGATGCAAGGAAAGCAGCCTTAAGAGGGAAATATATAGCAATAAACTGCCATATCAAGAAAACAGAACAAGCACAAATAAACAACCTAATGCTCCATCTCAAGCTTCTAGAAAAAGAAGAGCAAGTTAAACCCAAAGCTCCTAGAAGAGAGGAAATTATAAAGATTAGAGCAGAAATCAATGCAATTGAAATTTTAAAAAAAAAGACAAAGAATTAATGAATCATGATCATAACCAGTTTTTTTTTTGAGAGAATGAACAGAATTGACAAACCCTAGCTAAACTTATCAAGAGAAAGAAAGAAAAAACCCAAATTCATGCAATAAGAACTGAAAAGGGAGAAATTACTACAAATCCCATGGAAATTCAAAAGATTATGAATACCTACTTTGAATATCTGTACTCACATAGAGAGGAAAACACAGAGGAAATGGATAGATTTCTAGAAACATATGAACTACCAAAGCTCAACCAAGAAGATACAGCAATTTTGAACAACCCAAAATCAGCTATTGAAATTGAAAACATAATTAAATAGTTACCAACCAAGAAAGGCCAAGGTCCTGATGGATTCACAGCTGAATTCTACAGGAAATTTAGAGAAGATTTGATGCCAGTACTCCTTAAACTCTTCAATGAAATTGAGAAAAAAGCAATCCTCCCTAAATCATTCCTGGAGGCAAGTATTACTCTGCTACCAGAACCAGAGAAAGATGCAACCAAAAAAGAGAACTATAGGCCAATCTCACTAATGAGCATTGATGCAAAGATTCTCAACAAAATACTGGCAAATAGAATGCGGCAAATCATCAAGACCAATATACATCATGACCAAGTGGGGTTCATTCCAGGAATGCAGGGATGGTTTAACATACACAAATCAATAAATGTAATACACCACACCAACAGAGCCAAAAACAAAAACCACATGGTCATCTCAGTAGATGCAGTAAAACCTTCGACAAAGTCCAACACATGTTCATGATAAAAACCCTTCAGAAACTCGGAATACACAGTGTCTACCTCAACCTTATAAAGGCCATCTATGACAAACCAACAGCCAACATTATACTAAATGTACAAAAACTGAAAGCTTTCACTTTAAATCAGGAACAAGACAAGGATGTCCACTATCACCACTCCTTTTCAACATAGTTCTGGAAACACTAGCCAGGCAATCAGACAAGAGAGAGAAGTAAAAGCAGTAAAGATAGGAAAGGAAGAAGTTAAATTATCACTATTTGCAGATGACATGATACTCTATGTAGAAGACCCAAAAAACTCCACTAAAGACTGCTAGAGGTAATAAACAAGTTCAGCAGTGTAGCTGGATACAAAGTCAATGCTCAAAAATCAATAGCATTCCTGTACACAAAAAACTCACTGAGAGAGAAATTATGGAAATATCGCCCTTTACAGTAACATCTAAAAAAATGAAATACTTAGGAATCAACCTAACTAAAAATGTAAAAGACCTATATGCTGAAAATTATACTATGCTGAAAAAGGAGATGGAAGAGCATATTAGAAAATGGAAGGACATTCCTTGCTCTTGGTTAGGAAGAACCAACATTGTGAAAATGGCTATACTCCCAAAACTGTTATACAGATTTAATGCAATCCCAATAAAAATACCATTGACATACCTCACAGAGCTAGAGAAAACACTGCTAAAATTCATTTGGAAACAGAAGAAACCTAGAACAGCAAAGGCAATTCTAGGCAACAGAAGCAAGGCAGGAGGCATCTCAATTCCTGACTTGAAACAGTACTATAAAGCCACAGTGATAAAATCAGCTTGGTACTGGCAAAGAAATAGACCTGAGGATCAATGGAACAGATTAGAAGATGCAAGCACAACTACAAAGACACTCAGCCACCTGATATTTGACAAAGGAGCTAAATATGTCCACTGGAAGAAGGATAGTCTCTTTCATAAATGGTGTTGGAAAAATTGGCTCTCTACATGCCAAAAACTGAAACTAGATCCATGCATATCACCACGCACAAAACTAAAGTCTAAATGGATCAAAGACCTCAATATTAAAGCAGAAACACTAAATCTACTGGAAGACAAGGTAGGTAGAAGTCTTGGAGACATAGGGGTAGGCAGAGAATTCATGAACCAAACGCAAACTGCACGGGAAACACCTCAAAGAATCAACAAATGGGATCTCACATTATTGAAAAGTTTCTGCACTTCGAAGGAAATCACCAACAGAGTGAAAAGAAAACCAACAGAGTGGGAAAAATTTTAACCAGCAACCCCTCAGACAAAGGACTCGTGTCCAGAATATATAAAGAATTGAAAAACATCAAGCTCCCCAAATTCAAAGACCCTCTCCACAAGTGGGCATCTGAGATGAACACACAGTTCTCAGATGAAGATATACAAATGGCAAATACATACATGAAGAAATGTTCACCATCACTGGTCATGCAAGAAATGCAAATTAAAACAGCATTGAGATTCCACCTTACTCCGGAAAGAATAGCTGCCATCAAGAAATCAACTGATAACAAATGTTGGTGAGGCTGCGGGGAAAAAGGAACACTGCTCCACTGTTGGTGGGAACACTGACTGGTGCAACCATTACGGAAATCCATATGGAGAATTCTCAGAAGACTAGGATTGGAAGCCCCATTCAATCCAGCTATCCCCCTCCTGGGTATTTTCCCTAAAGAACTGAAAAGTTCATATCACAGTGATATATGTGCACCCATGTTCATACCTGCACAATTTGTGATAGCTAAATCCTGGAAACAACCAAGATGCCCATCAACTGCAGAGTGGATAAAAAAGATGTGGCATTTTTATACAATGGAATATTACTCAGCTATAAAAAGGATGATCTTGAGGCCTTCATAGGCAAATGGAGACAACTTGAGACTATCCTCATTAGTGAAATAAATAAGAATCATATTTATAAATATATTGTGTCTCTAGTGTAAAATAAATAGGAACTTTTTTATTACAAGGGTAATAAAACCAAAATGTGTAATTGCTATTGTAAAAAAGAGAGGAAAAGAAAGTGCTCTAAGGGATATAACTGCATGTATGTTTGAGTGTGTAAAATAGATGACCATATTGCTGAATCTTTGTTGGCTCTTTGAGCAGAACTGTTTGTAGTCTGACTGTTTGAATATTTACTATGTACCCTTTAACTTTGTAACTTGATCAACTACATCCACGTTGACAGTATGTAATTTATAAATTACTGATTTCTTAGTGGGGCTTTTTCTCATTCTCCTTTTTCTTTCTTTCTTTTGGAATTCTGTATTGTTGCTACCCTTTTTTCTGTTTTGCTTTTTTTTTCTTCTCTTTAAATAAAATTTTAAAAATGTGTAACTGGTATTGTAAAAAAAGAGGAAATAGGAAGTACTATAAAAGATATAGTTGCATGTATGTTTAGGTGTGTGGGATTGATGACCATATTTCTAGGTTCTTGTTGGATTGTTGAATAGATCTGTTTGCAGTCTCACTGCTTGAGTTTGCACTTTGTGTGTTTTAATTCTGTAACTTGAATAACTATTTCTAAAATAACAATATGCAATTTATCAACTAGTGATTTCTTACTGTTTATCTTCTTTTCTTCAAATTCTGTAATATTTCTACCTTTTTCCTGTTTTTTTCTCTTTAAATAAAAAAACAGACAAAAATTGCTTTTTTTTCTCTTTATAGTTGGATTGAGTATATCATTTAGTCGCTACTGCTTCTCAGTTCTTCTCATTTGCAAATTAGATGTGACATTCTCTTTGTCCTAGGTCTGCAATGAAAATTAAGAAAGGACATTTTTGAATATATTTCTAACACTATCACTAGAAAGGGTCTAGGTCAATACTAACTCAGACCAGATATTTGCAGATAATTGTGCATTCGATTCCAGGCACAATTAAGAGCTTTATCTTCAGCAAGTCCGTCTCTTCTGTTCTATCTTCTCCATGGTTCACTCTGGCATGTACTATTATGCAAAATACTCTGATTTCAAGGACTTGTATTATATAAATACGGAACAGGCAGCAACCTCAACATTGGACTGAAGATAATGACATCTGCACTGCCAGCGAATCTCCACTCTACCTACAAAACAGTGAACTAGATATTGCTTTATTAGCTTTAGCATTGCAGGATATGATGCCCAACACTCACGGCATAAAAGCAGAGAGGTTTACTCTGTCACACAGATTCAGGGCATTCACTCTATGGTCAGCTAACTCCAAGACAGGAACATCATGGCAGAAGAGCATGGGGAACCAAAGCCACTTAGCCCACGGCTGCTGGGGGGAGGAGGAGGAGGCAGCACCCAGAGAGGAAGGGGCAAGGAAACAAATACCTCACCCAAGGCTACACCTCCGTGCCCTACCCAGCAGAGTGCTCCATTAAAGTGCTAGGCCCTTCTTTTGGTCACATTATAAACCCGTATATATTTTTTTCATCATTACATTACTTTCCAAGAGCTGTGTTTTGGTAGTGCTTTTATCCCTTTCCTTGGGCAAATTTTCAGAAGGTAATTTGTAGCTCTCCAATATCTAGGCCGCCAGTGACCAGCTTTCCTTTGTGTTGAGCACAATCAACGATATGTCATAACACATTTCCTGGGTCACTTCAAATAGACAGATATACACTGCTCCTGCTCGGTCCCAAAAACCAGGCAGAACTGGGAGAGCAGCGTGACCCGCCCTCACACTGTGCTGCAGGAGACTGTTTCGCCTTGGGTGGTTTCCATGGCAATCGCTTCTCCCACAGTACTCTCTTTTTACTATAGGAATTGTTAAAAGAATAAAAATATATGGGAAATAATTAGGAGTTTTTACTGCATGCCTTATCCAGGGCATAGTAGGTAGAGAAAGAAGACAACTGCAAGGTTATGGTACAGAATCGTGATACCCTGAGGATTTTATTAATAAAAAATATGTAATCTCTTACTTCAGGGGAGTGTAACTTCCTGTCTCTACTGTGGGGATATGTGCTTTCCCGTTCTTACTCAAGTATGATTATGAGAAGTAGATGAAAAGCCGTTTTACACCTGTTAATTTAGTCTCAGGCAGCATCAATCTCAATTAATGAAATTAAAGCATTTAAGGCATTTAACTTGTGATGGCTACTGAACCAACAAAGTCACATGGTCCCTGTTCAGCTTCAGGCACTAAGGTACTGAAGATACTCCAGGGTATTTTGTTGAAGGTTAAATTTTAAAGCAGGAAATGTTCTTTTCAGGGGAGGTCAGAATGCAAACTAGATTTGGGGACAGAAGACCTGCTTTCTAACTCCAGTTCCATAATTTAGCCAGCTGTATCTTCTAGAAAGAGTCACTGACTCATCAATACCCTCATCTACAATAAAAGGTTGGGTCACATGGTTGCAGAAAGCTCTCAAAGTCTTGGAATCCATAGATGTCTGAGCACTGGAAGGCTTTCAAGATGGGAGGGGAAGAAAAACAAACCAGCAAAGATCTAACGTGGCAACAATGGCCATTATGCACTGATGATGTCAGGTTTGGTCATGGATATATGTTTTATAGCATTATCTATGAAACATTTGTGACTGTTTTGAGGGTGAAATCATTACACTCATTTTGCAGATGAGAAAGCAGAGGAACAGACAGATGCTATCAGGGCTCAAGAGTTGGAAGAGCAAACTCACACCTGCTTCACGATAATACAGACGTAGGATCACATGCTACCTATGTGGGAGAAAATTATACTTGATTCTCTTAAACACTCTAATACTCAGACACATTCTATGTTCTGTAAATCACAAAACCCAATAATTTGAAGAAAAATATTTCCATATTGTGATGAGCAAATGAACAGGCAGAGGAAGCTCTGTGCCATTTTGTGTGAGCAGCCCGGAAGCCCCTGGGTAGGAGCACTTGTAAAAGCAGAATTTTGTTTTCAAATAACCAAGTCCAGCCTCAGTTCTTCAGCTTTGACACCCAGTTCCATCACCCAAAAACAAAGAGAAACCCCATGGGGCATCCTCTGAGAGGCGGGGAGCTTTTCTCAGGATGGGTCCCTGTGACATTAGCACCCAGAACAGGATGGCGCAGGTTAGGCAACCAGTGACAGCTGAATGAAAAAGTAATGTTCCACATCTGCCGTGCTTCCCGGCTTCCCATTTATTCTATCACTGATACACTTCTGGCTTTCTGCACCTAGAATTCTCTCCAGTATAGAAACCTACCGACTGTCTTCTAAATGCTCCTACATAGCATTTGATATACACTCCATTCTTCACACCAGACCAAATCTGTTCAGTGGATATGATTGGAATAGCGTTCTTCTCCCTGCTGAAAGTGTCTATGTTTGAACAATAAATTACATACTTTTTGCTCTGTGACCGACCGTTATGATACAGTTTCAGACTCTCATGGGAAATACAAGTGAACAGGGAAGATACAGAAAAACGTTCCCTAAGTGTCTGAGACGATGACGTTTGAGATAAGTTAGTAGTAAGAGTGGCACAGCTTCTTTTCTAGAGATCTTTGGAATGTTACCAACATTCTTTAAAACATCGCTTCCTCAGAATGGTGTAAAAGGATAGGTGGGAATGGGATGGCAGAGAAGAATGTAGCATTGCTCAGCAGCTCTGAATGGCAAAGGGTGCCACAGAGACGAGGAGTGGCAGATAGTCCATGAGTAGATGAGGAGGGAAATCAGAGCTGTTTGGTGATTATGCGTCTGTTGTTTAAACCAAAAGCAATGACTTCTAAACCAAGTGCAATAGAACAGACAGAGTTAATAGAGAATTAAAACCCATCCCGTGAGAGGTGGTAAGTAAGCTCTACACCCTCTATATCCATTTCCGTGTCTCAGACGACAGCAAATTATATTCCCAACACCAAAAGACTTTGCTGATATGAGCACAGAACTTCAAAACTTCTGCAAAATCATGCAGACTGAACAGATATCAGAAAATTAAGATGGAGAAGTTTTATTCCTATTTCTAAAAAAGGGGGAGAAAAATAGATTACAGAACAACAAATAAATGAGACCTTTTATCAAACTCAGGAAAATACTGGGACAGGATGAGGATATGTACAAAGTAAGGATCCTGGCTCCCTGCTGAGTCTCTCAGTGAAACTTCTAAACTTCTCAAGTTGGCACAATGGATCAGCCATATGCATATATAAATATATATATGAAATGGAATGGAGATAGGAAGGAAACTTTCTCTTCTTTTCTACTTTCCCCATATCAGTTGTTCTTTCCTTCTCAGCAGTGCGTTTCCTTTCACAATATCTATTGTAGATTTTAGTCCTTCTTTACATTTTCAGTTTCTTGCACTATGGAAACAATATATATATATATATATATATATATATATATATATATATAGTTTGACATGTTTGATATGTTTCACTTATGAATGTGGTCTCTAGTTGCATCCATTTATCTGTAAAATCCTCTAGTGTATCCTTCTTTATAGCCAAGTAGAACTTCATTGCATAGAAATATCACATCTTTTTTATTCATTCCTCGGTTAATGGGCATTTGAGTTTTTTCCAAGATTTTGCTATTACAAATTGTGCTGCTGTAAACATAAGTGCAGATATATCACTGCAGTATGATTTTTTAAAATTCTTCTGGGAAGATGCCTAGAAGGGAAATATCTAGGCTGAATGGGACTAGGCTAATTCTGGTTTTTTGGGGAATCTCCACACTGATTTTCAAAGTGAGTGTACCAGTCTACACTTCCATCAACAATGAAGAAGTGTTCCTTTTTCCCCACTTTCTCATCAGCACTTGTTATTAGTTGACTTCTTGATGATAGAAATTCTTTTTGGAGTGAGATGCAATCTCAGTATTATTTTAATTTGCATTTCTTACATGAACAGTAATGTTGCACATTTTTTCATATGTTTATTTGCCATTTGTATTTCTTCACCTGAGAATTGTGTATTTGTCTCACATGCCCATTTTGGGATTGGGTCTTTGAATTTAAGGCACCAAAACTTTTTCAATACTTTATATATTCTAGATAGAAGTCCTTTGTCTGAGGGACAGTTGGCTGATTTTTTTTCTAATCTGTGAGTTTTCTTTTCATTCTATTGCTAATTTTTTTTCTGTGCAAAAACTTCGTAAGATGAGATCTCAGTTGATGATTCTTTGACGTACTTCCCATGCAGTTTGGTTTTTGTTCATGAATTCTTTGCCTACCCCTATGTTTTTGAGATTTGCACCTACTTTCTCTTCCAGTAGATTTGGTGTTTCTGTTTTAATATATAGAGCTTTGATCCATTTTGACTTTAGTTTAGTACATGGTGATAGGCATGGGTCTAGTTTTAGTCTTTGGCATGTGGAAAGTCAATTTTTTCAACGCATTTATTAAAGAGGCTCTCCTTCCAGTGGACATATCTGGCACCTTTGTCAAATATAAAGTGGCTGAGAGTTTTTGTAGTAGTGTCAGCACTTTCTATTCCCTCAGGTCTGTTGTTTGTTTGTTGTCTGTTTCTTTGTTTTTGCCAGTACCATGCTGATTTTATCACAGTAGCTTTGTAGTACAATTTCAAGTCAGGGATTGTGATGCCTCCTGCCTTGCCTTTGTTATCCAGACTGCCTTTGCTATTCTAGGTTTCTTTTGTTTCCTGATGAATTTCAGCGATAATTTTCTCTAGATCCATGGGGTATGCTAATGGTATTTTGGTCAGAATTGCATTAGATCAGCATAACAGTTTTGGGGGCATGTCTGTTTTTCACAGTGTTCATTCTTCCTATCCATGAGGAAGGCATATCTGTCCATTTTCTGATGTCCTCTTCAAACTCTTTTTTTAGGTAATGTGATTTTTCAATGTATAGATTTTTGCTTCCTTTGTTAGACTGATTCCTAAATATTTCATTTTTATGGATGCTATTGTGAAGGGAATGTTTCCCCTAATTTCTCTCTTAGAAAATTTGTTGTTTGTATACAGGAATGCTACTAATTTTTGTTCTCTTTTTATCCAATTACACTACTGAACTTGGTATTAGATCTAGAAATCTTTCAGTGGAGTTTTTGGAGTCTTCTATGTAGATTATCATATCACCTGCAAAGAATGATAATTTAATTTCTTCTTTTCCTATTCTTGTTCTTTTTATTTCTCTCTCTTGTTTCCAGAACAATATTGACTAGGAGTAGTGACAGTAGACATTCCTATCTTGTTCCTGATTTTAGATTAAAAGTTTTAGGTTTTTGCCCATTTACTATGATGTTGACTGTTGATTTGCAATAGATGACTTTTATCAGCTGATGTAAAGACCATGCTAATTGCCATTCTAGCAGGTGGGAGGCAATATTTTATGTGCATTTTTCTGATGATTCATTGCAGTGAAAGGTGTTCATGTATCACTTTGTTATTTACATGTCTGTTCAGGAGCTTTGCCAAGTTTTGAATCTGGTTACATGTTTTCTTGTTGTTGAACTGTGTGAGTTCCTTATATATTTTAGATGTTAATCTTTAATAAATGCAAGTTGTGCAGACATTTTCCTCTTTTACCACTGGTTCTTTCTTCACTCTTGATTGTTTCCTTTGCAGTGTGAAGGGTTTTGGTTGACTGAAATCCCAGGGCTCTGTTTTTGTTTTTGTTTCTGTTCTTTTAGACTCATAGTCAACAACTGCTCACCTACACCAACCCTGTGTTTATTTTACCTCTCAGTTATGTTTCCTTAGTAGTAGTTCCTTTCACCTCCTATTTTCTTAGTAGTTTCACAGTTTCAGGTGTTACATTTAAATCATAAGTTCAGTTAGAGTTTATGTTTGTATATGATATGAGATGTTTTATTTTCATTAATGCATTGATAAAGAAAATGTGATACATATCTATGCATACATACACAAGAATGAATTCTATTTAGCATTGAAAAAGTAAAAAATTCTGTTATTTTTAACAACATGGATGGAACTTAGGGATATTATGTAAATGAAATACAGCAGGTACAGAATGACAAATACCGCGTGAACTTACTTATGTGTGAAATCTAAAAAAGAGTTTCATTTTGGTTCTCTGTGTTCTTGAATTCTTCATATAGTCTAGATTTTAGTCCTCTCTGTGAGGAATAGCTGGCAAAATTTTCCCCATTGGATAGCTTATCTCTTCACACCATTGGTTGTTTACTTTGCTGTACAAAAGCTTTTTAATTTCATACTATCATGTTTGTTAATTCTTGGGAATATTTCTTGTGTAATTGGAGTTCTGTTCAAAAAGTCTATGTCTGTATCTACTAGAGTTGTATCTATCTTATTTTCTGGCAGATTCAGTGTTTCTCTTTTAACATTTAGGCCTTTGGTCCATACTGATTATAGTTTAGTACGCAGTAAAATATAAAAACCCTATTAATAAATGGGCAAATAGAATAAACAGACGCTTCTCAGAATAAGTGCAAATTATGAATAAACACAAGAAAAAGTGTTCAACATTACTTGCCATTAATGCATTAGTTTAATGCAAATTGAAGCAACACTGATATTCCCTCTTACTCCAAAAAGAATAGCTATCATGAAATCAAAGAACAATAAAAGCTGGTGAATATGTGAAGAAAAATGAACTTTTCTCCATTCTTCGTGGGAATGTAAAAGAGTAAAACTACTATGGATATCTGTGGTGCTTTCTTAAAAAGCTAAAAAATCAAAATTCACTTTACCCAGGTATTCCTCTTCTGTGTATCTAAGAGTCAAAGTTGTCTTATTACAGGAATATATGTACGCCCATGTTTACAGCAGCACAAATTATAATTGCTAAATCTTAAAAATGGCCTGTTTGCCCATCAACAGATGAGTGCATAAAGAAAATATGGTATTTATACACAATGGAGTGCTACCTTGCCATAAGTAAATATAAAATTGAGGCATTCATAGGTAAATGGATGCACCTTGAGACCATAAACATTAAATGAAACAAATCTGACACATGAGTTTAAATACTATATAAGAGGGGGTGGTAGGATGAAGGAGAAGGAGAAGAAGGGGAAGGCAAAGAAGAGGAGGAGGAAGAGAAAGGAGAAGGAGAAGAAGAAGGAGGACAGAGGGAAGAGAGACAGAGATACACAGAGAAAGAGCAAGTTAGAGGATAGGTAAGCAGGAAGCAGGGAATTTTTTCCAAATGGATGAGAGAACAGGAAACGAAATAATGGGGGAAAGGAAGGAAAAGGAAATGGAAAAAAGAAAGAATTAAAGGAAGAAATAAAAATAGAGCTTTTGTAACTAAGATATATCAGGCACGTGTACCAACTAAGCCATGATGAGTGTAATCATTATGCACTGCAAATGTACACTAATGAAAATTTAAAAGAAAAATGTAACCTTATAAAGAATAGCAGAGAATAAAATGATGATTTCTTTTGTAAGGTATTAGTCAAAAGATACAAAATTTGTTAGGACAGAGGAGTAAGCTCAAGAGATCTATTAAGGGATAGGGATTTAGCTGAGTGGCATAAGCACCTGCCTTGCAAATGCAGTCATGAGTTTGATCTCCGGTACCAAGAAAGAGAGAGAGAGAGAGAGAGAGAGAGAGAGAGAGAGAGAGAGAGAGAGATCTATTATGCAATGTCATGGAGTGAAAAAAGTGTGGAAGTTAATACATATATTAATTTGCTTGATGAAGGTATTTCAACAATGTTTACTTATCTCAAAACATCATGCTGTGTATCATAAATGCATGATTTTTACAGTAAAAATGTTTTTAAAGTAAACTATGCTATTCTCATCATTAGATTTACTGACAAGAAATTGATACTTTGCTTCCATTATTTTTAAGCCATTTTCACTGTGATGTTGTCTATTTTGCATGCAAATTTTAGATTCCAGTATTTATGGTTATTAGAAAATCTATGCAAATACTGTTATCAAAAAGGAACTCTGAAAATTAAGTCTTTTTTATTGCAATAACAAGTAGTGTTTTGGGAGATTTTACCACTTTCTGGGTACATTTCAAACATTTAAATTAACCATGTATGGAGGACTTACTGTATGTGCCAGTGTGATGAGCCACAAAAAGTAAGAATAAGAGAATGTCTATCATCGAGGAAGTATCAATATATCTCAGAGTAAAAGCTCACAAATAAATATCATTTTATCTTTTTCCGGAGTACATCTCTCACTAGTTCTGATTCAGGAAACTGAGATTGATAAGAGTTTCAGGAACTGAGATTGATAAGAGTTGTAATCAAGAGAAAAGCTAAACCACACATTCCTATTGGAATCCAGATAAGACTCTAACCAGAAAGTCTTTTCCATCCATACTGTCCAGTAATCTAGAAATTCTCAAAGAAAATTTCAGACATTTGACTCTTCCCTCAAACTCCATGCTTTCCAAAGCAGGTCCTCTCACTCTTCTCTGGCACTGTAAACTTTTGTTCCTTTTAATTAGTCATTTTTGGTTCACTCTCATCAATACAAATTGATCCTTTTTTCTCTTTCCTTTCATTTCTCTTCTCTGCCAGGGAGCTAGGTAATATTTCTTTGTGGAACAGTAGAATACGCAGTGGTCTAGGACACAGCAAACAGATTCAAATCTTGGCACTGTCATTGATTTATATCGTGTGACCTTGAGAAAGATCTCTAACCTCTCTGAGCCTCATGAGAGGGATCACAGATATTGTGATAATTTAATGTGATTTTATTTTGAGAGACTGATCAGGGGTCAGGTATGTAGAGATCAGATTTACCTATTTACTGTCAATAAAGCTGAATTGTAGCATATGGCTTGAGCTATTGCCAGAATCTATGTTTTTAATATAACTGTTGAAGCATAGACCTCTCCAAGGGAATGCTGCCCCCACATAACAGGCTATACTAGCACATGGAGCAACTGGAAAATATTTGAGTATCAAAACCAAGGTTTTCTGAAAAATAAAGAAGTAAATAGGCCTGAATAATACATACTCAATACCATATCAATTTTAGAAACCTTCTAAATAACTCTTCCTCTTGTGGAGAATAACAAAAGAATGAGTAGAGAAAATGCCAATAGTTACTTTCATAAGAACAATGCAAAAAGTCTGTTTTATGGGCACAAAAAAAAATCTCAAAAACAGAATGTTTCTTCTTTTGCAGAAAGCCATGAAAAGCCAGGCAGAGGATGCTACAGTATTCCAAGTTGAGAGCAAACAGAGCATTGCTGTGAGATATAGTCTGTAAGAAAAAATGTACAATACTTTCAATAGATTCAGCAAAACCATACATTCTAGCTGGGTCCTAGAACTGCACAAGTACAGCACAGCAAACCCAGAAGGCAACTCGCTCCAACCCACAGACAATGTTGTTACTGATGCAGATGGGAATTCCAGTTAGTGTAGAAGTTTGGTAGTAAAGATGCGTATTCTCACGTTTCTGGTGCTGCTATATTGGCGGCCACTGGTCTTGACTCACCCTCCCCTGCACCGTACAGTACAACACCAGCATATAGTATACCGCATCTTCGCTGTTCCATTTACCTAATGGTTTTGCTATAAAACACTCAGTCAAAAGGCATTGCTCAATGATCAAACATTCAAAAGAGACTTTTTAATGCCAGAATATCTAAGTGTTGTGACCTCTGATATTTCCTAACATATTATTTTGATATCATTATGCTGCTGTCTTAAATGAGATTTTGCCACAGCTGTTTTTCTTTTTCAGTTGCTGTTTTTGGGTTATAATAGAATATAGAAGCTACCAAGGATGAAAAAAATCAATACAAACAGCTAAAAATACCTTGCTGTTATCTCAGCTTGCAATTCTGCCAGCTTGAAAGGGGGAGGAAAGAGCAGTAGAACTAGGCTTTTGGGCTCTGGCATTCAGAATTCTATTCGATGATGAACACCAACGCAGCAGAAATATCCCCAACACATCTCTGTAAGCACGGCTCTCCCACCTTATTTTTTCAATAGCACAATCCATGCTAAAGACTTTACTGACCGTATTTTTCACTATGTCATTACCACCCTTTGCATTCTTGTTCACAGCTCTGGGGGCAGTAAAGTCCTTGAAGCCTGTGTGCTGGGACCCGGAGAATCACGCCCAGAAGCACAAGGGAAACCTTCCTTTTCTCAATCCCCGTCCAGACAGGAGAAGCTTTACTCCTTTGGATTGATCCAAACCCTTCTCTAGTTTGAAGCATTTTCACAGACTGGAGCCCTTTTTTCCTACTGAATCTCTCCATCACTCTTGCTGATGGGAGAAGCCCAAAGTTGAAAGAGGCTATGGCAGATTTAATATGATGTGGTTGAAAAACCAGTACATCTTTTCTGAGCGCTTAGACACCTGATTATACACTATGGGAAACAAAAAAATTATCACACTTGACAATTTAATATGCAAATTGTTTGCATCAAAGTTTGAAACCAGCATGTATTCCAGCCATGAATTTGAAAGAGCATCTACCTTAGACACCATGTGCTGGAACTGTGGCCAAGGTGGTAAATGTGATGGTAATCTGAGGACCATTATGATTTGCATATAATAGGACCAACATGTCAGGTCTGATGACAGTGGCAGGTCATAGATGTCTGGAGGATTTGAGCAAAGCAGAGGCCAAACTTACTTGGAGTTGGTTAGGGTGGTTATTTAAATGCTATGGTAAGCCAGAATTAAACACTGGTTTAACAGTCAGCTCTGAATTCAGACAGCACTGGGTTTTGAGCCTGGATTCTCTCCCACACTCTTAGAAATCTACTTAAGTCTTATCAACTCCACTTCCTGGAACAAGGAAATCATGGATGTGGTACTACTGGAGATAAAATGGTACTCATTCAGCTAGTACATTTGATGTGTACTATATCCCAGGCATATCGCTTTCAAAAGATCTAGACACTGAGGTATGGGTTTAAATGAAGTAGACAAAACTGAGGTGAAGACAGTCCAGCCTATGGTACATGATCCATCAAAGACAGATCTTAAATTGATGTTTTAAACCCTGCAGGTGCCTGGAGCTAATGTGGTCACAGTTGGGATTAAAGAACATGAATCTGCCCTGCAGTCAGCATAGGATGCCCAGGGGCTGGCGGAGATCTGAACGACAGTGAGACCCATGGAGACACTGGGAGCAGTCCCCATGTGAGCGTGTGACCTGCCCTGAGGGCCATCGGTAAGGAAATGACTTCGGGGTGAATTCTACATGGCACATTCACTTTGAGAATTTTCTTCTGATTGCTTCCTGATGATTCCTTCTGAATTTTTAATACACATACAATACTTGCACACATTTAGAGTACAGTGTGATGTTTTGATACATGCATACCCTGTAGTGACCGAATCAGGGTAACAGGCGTTCTCCATCATCTGAATCACCATATGCCGATAGAGCCCGCAGCAGCTCAGAGCTCACATCCCACTGAATATGCACTGAAGCATCTTGACCTTTATTTACTTCTGAGAACAGCAGTTTTCCCAGGATCCCAGTTGGGAAAACAGCTTATAAATAAAGCATCTTGCTGGCTTCCTGCGCTAGACCGGCTCCGCAGTGATGTGCTGACTCAGGTGCTGCTGTGTGAGCCGGGCGCCAGCGGGAAGCTCTGGCAAGGGCGCAGAAACGGTGCTGCCCGTTCCTCAAGTCAGAGGAGGTAAAATCCAGGAGGCTGTGGTTTTGAGTGCTCAGAGGATCTGCAGTGTATCCATCAAATGCTTTGTCAACATTTTTTTTTTAATCCACAGAAGGATTCTCTTTACTCTAATTATATATAATGGAATGTAGGGAGTTGTCTGTTTTAAAGGAAAATAAGGGACCTGGTCTCCTCATTCTCAGAGACTGCAGGGTGAGCCCCTCACAAGAAGAAAGCAATAACAATAGCAACAAGAAATGGTGTTTGTGTAGTACGTATTTGTTGAGTACACTGCATACATATAAACTAATCAATCTAATTAACAATGCATAGAAGGTCTGCTTTGTACCCCACTTTATTGAAGGCTGAAAACTTAGGAAGAAGATAATATTTATCATCAAGAGAAGACGATGCCATCTTAAAGTAGATACAAGGAAATGCTAGACTTCACTTTCCTGATGGAGTCCGGAAGCAAAGTTGGAACCCTGCCTCCTCTCTGCCCACATCACCCCTCTCTGTTCATAAACCAGAAATCCTCAAGAAAAAGTGTGTACCCTTGACCCCTCCCCTGTTCTCCAACACAGGACTCTCTTGTCTGGCTTCATGCTCTTGTCTTCCTCTTAATTAGTCTTTTCCACTTCACCGGCTTCAATACAGTTCTGCTGGGGAGTTCAGTGCTAGAACTTGGTGAAACGGTGGAAGGATACTGGCTTGGGGCTGAGTTGTTTGCTTCGTGCATTAAGTCTGACCTTTACATCTGTGTGACTTTGAAGGGGATCTCTAATCTATTGGATTCTCATCTATAAAATGAAAGGAAACTATGTTTCACAAGCTAATCTGACAACTCAGTGTGATTTTATCTAGAAAGGTGAGTGACCAAGATACTCGTGTGTAATCACTATTGCTATGCAACTTTAAATATGTATATATACTACAGACATATATCGAGATCAACGGGTATAATTTGTGGCATAAAATTAGAATCTGTATTTATATTTCTTGTCTAGTCATTTGCCTATTTATTACTGTTTCTTGGCACAAAATTGGAGGAATTTGGTCTGTTTTGGTATTGTCTCATTCTCCCATGTCTCAACCAGTGCCTGGAACATGGTAGGTGTTTCATAAATATTTTCATAGTGATTCAAAATGTATCACTGGTGCTTAACAAGTAATGCTTCTTCCTGAGCTTCATGTGAACATGGGATTTTTTGCTTCTGTTCCCCAGCTGCGACCTATTAGAGGAAAACTGCATAATCATGCTGATTGACTTCATAACAAATTTATGATTTGCAATCTTAGCCAGCTCCTAAGTATTTTTTGATAATCCATTAACATGTGTCTAGTCAATTTCCTTTCGTTTTTTCAAACCAGCTGTATCTAATGTCACTGTTTTCCTTGAGTTCTGTCCTTCTGCAGAAAAGCAAAAGAGCTTAGGTCTCATTCTCTGGGCCTTTGCTGTCCTGCTGTATTGCTTCCCTTTCAACCTGACTCTTGCTCTCTCCTCTCTTCTTTGAATTTCTCTTCTTCCCTTTTGTCTACATGATAGTGCCCTCTTAATCTCTGTTGGATCCCCTGAGGACATTAAGACTGATTTCTTTCACACCATAGAAAGGGAAAGGAAGACCAAGACAAAGACAGAATGAAAGGTAGTTCTTTATGTGTGAACTCAAGACTTGTAGATTACAAAACCCCTCTTAATAAAAAGGCTATTTATCCTGGACAGTGCATAGCCCCTGAGATCTAGAAGAAACCCAACTCATCGAACGGCAATGCTCTCTTAGATTCACATCGCCCATGAAAATGATGCTTGATCACCACTGAACCTCAGGAAAATCCTTTCAACACTGAGGAGCAGGTGTGGTTATCGTCACTCTATAAATAGGGGTATGAGACGGAGAGACCCAAGATGAACTCCCAAGGCCACACCTCCATTTCTCATTGTTGTATTTGCAAAAGAGATCTCCTTATCCCAAACCCTGCGCTCTCTCTACTTCACCATGCTGGCCCATGTCAAAGAGCCACAGGCTACAGTTTTATGTTGTGATGTTGCCTCAGTCTTTTGCTCCATGACTGGATCCTTTAAAAGCTAAGATTCCTGACATTACTCCTGTATGGCTAAATATACAATTTTAGATAAGCTGCACCCCTCAAAGCATACGTGTAACACTAACTAGTTGTATAAGGCTTGGCAATATTTTTTAACATAGTTTTACTCCTCAGTAAAATAGAAATAGATAGTAATATCTCGATAACATGTATTTTTCTACTGATAAAAATTAATTAAATGTAAAGCACTTAAAACTCTGCCAGGTCTATATTAAGGACTCAACGCATGCAAACTGTTCTTACTTAAGAAAGGACTGTGTGATGGATTTCCTTTTGTTTTCCTTCCTCTGTACAGCATTATTGTTCACTCTGAGGGATTTTGGATGCACAGTCACCAAGCACTTGCTAAGTCTCATCTTATTTTTCCATTGCTCTCTCCTGACGTACTTCAGCTAGCTTGTAAAATATAAATGCAATTCTCCAGTTCCACTTCAACAGATCCTTTAACACTAGACTGATTCCTGTTTCCTCCCTATGAACCTTTCTTCTGTCCTTCACCTCAGTGATAATCAAGGTCAGCATGGCAGGAGGAATCTGTAGGAACAGCCTTCAGATCCTGTTTTCCACTCTCAGTAATTGTGTTAGGTGCTGTGGGACAGGTCCCTTAAGAGGAGAGTGTCCAGGGAACCCTAATCTAACCACAGAAATCCTTAAAAGAACTTCGTCCAGCTAAGCACCGAAGCCAGGGATTCGAAGCCTGAAAAGGACTGAAGAAGCCACAGGCCTCATGGGAAGGATTATGAGGAGCTTTCTAAGAACAAAGAACAGTTTCCTGCCACGGCCAGTTTCTTAGCTTTTTTTTTTTTTTTTTTTCTTGCAGTTGTAACAAAATACTTAAGACTAATTTATAAACCCAAATTTGAGTCTGGCAGTTCTAAAGAATAATAAATCCAAAATCAACACCTTGACAGCTTCAGTGTCTGGTGAGGTTCAAATCTTTGCTTCCAAAATGGCACCTTGAATTTTGTATCTAGTGGGGTGGGGGTGAGTGAGGTGTTCTGACATGGCAGAAAGGACGGAAACATGACAGGGACCTAGCTAGTTTCCTCCAGTTCTTTTATAAGAGGACTCATCCACATGGGAAGGTGGACCTTTCATGACCTGATCACCATCCAAAGGCCACACCATACTCTTGCACTACAGATTAAGTCTTAAGGTCAATTTTGAAGAGTATACAAGTATTGGAACCACAGCAGCCAGCAAGAAAAAGAGATATCCATCCTGCAAGGAAATAAATTCTGCCAACAACATGAATGAGCTAGACAGAATATCCTTTCCCAGAGTCCAGCTGGTGGACACATTGATTTTAACTTCGTGATGCCCTGTGCAGACCCTGCCTGTAACTCCTGACCTTCAAAACTGCAAGACAAAAAGTGAGCAGTATTTGAAAATGCTACGTCAGTGACTATCTGTTCTGGTAGCAGTAGAAAATCTGTACAGCTGGAAATCTGCTGATTCACTCTTCAGAAAAGGACCTGTGCTACCTAACAGGTCCTAAACTCAGGGCGCTTCCTTCTTTATGACTAGGAAGAACTCCTTACTCTGAAGCTGATGCCTCCTCTGAGTCCCTCACAACGAGGGATGAGGAGAAAGGACAAAGAGGTAAATAAATAAAACTGAGACAAAGTATTTTACAGGAGCTCTGTAACCAAAGCCTACAAGTTGTGTTTTGCACCCCGGCAATGGTATGCCCACTACGCTGGAATGACATCTGTAGAATCATCCTTCGTTTGCTCTGTGGATGGATGAGTTTACAGGGAGAAGCTTTAGCAGCATCCACTCTGGGTTTAGCTGGCTCCTGTGATTCTACCAGGCACAAAACTTTGGGTGAAACACTTTGCTCTCTCAATCCTTCCTTTGTGCGTTGTGAAATGATAAGAGTAACTTAACTTAAAGGTCTGTCTTGAATGTTAAACAACAGCACAATCTGTGATGCACTTCCTTCAAAGCCTGGCACCTATTAGTGCTAACTAAATGGTTATAATTATAATTATTCATGTATTCATTCAAAAAGCAGGTATTAAAAGTCTTCTCCGCTTTGCCAGACATTGCTAGGCAACATGAGAATACAAATAGGAACAAGGAATAGCTTCCGCCCTCCACGACCTTCCCATGTGTCCCTATGCATTCTTTGCACTCACTCGTGTCTGTGAATGTCCCTCTGTGTGTGCCTGTGTGTGCTAAGAGCGCCCACAGTGTGAATTCTGCGCTCTCTGAAATTGTCAGAGAACAAAATGCTGCATTGAACCCTGAGGGCTGGAGGGGCTACAGATCAGCCCATCCATCTTCCTCCTCCTCGGAGGTGGGCGGCCGTTTGCGCTAAGAACACCGACGAAATGGCCTTTAAATCATTTCAGAGTGCTGGAGCTGGGAGGTCCCAGCAAGGCCTTCCCTCCTACCCTCCCTGCTCTGGCACAAAGAAGGTTGTTATGCCTCATACATACCAACAGGCAGGCCACAGGAAAAGGGCTCTCCATGCCAAATAACTTTGCCCAGCCCACCTCCAAGGGGGGAAGCAAAAAGCAATCCATCAGCCTGATTGTCTGGGAGTCACAGAACTCCTCAAAACAGACCTATTAGCTAAAAGGATAAATATTTACCCTGAGTTCATCTGAATAACCCAGAAAGGGGACTCTGTTTTTTATCAGTAATAAAAAACACTCCCACCTAAGCCTGGATTTAGAGCTTTTTGTCTTTAAATCTTCTGTGCCTACAATTACTCAAACTTCCTGTGAGAGAGCAGACCAGAATTTCTTCATGGTCCCAAGAGCAGGCTGGGGGCTGGGGCGGGCGGCACATGGGTACAAAGGCTAAGCTGCAGCAGGAGAACTGTGTTTTTCTTTTACCGTAGAAAGTATGTGTGGCCTCTGCCTGGCTCCTACTGCACAGGTAACTGAAAGATTTGCCCTTGGGAGAAAAGGCACAGAATGTTCTCTTCAAATGCTCCGATTGGTGAAATAAGAGACTTTAGATAAACAGCTTTCGAAGGACCCCATTTCCTGAGCTATGCTTTGATCACATGACAACAGCGCCAGTGAAAACACTTGTGTTATCCTTTCAAGGGTGATGCTCAATAAAGAACTCCTTCCTGGGTCAGGGAGGTGAGGATTTGGACTTGATGTGGGGAAGAGAGAGGAACGGAGGAAGGGCTGAGATGGAGGAATGAAAAGATGGAGGGGTAGTGACAGGTTCCAGACGTGGTGGGGTGTTTCTGTGTCACACTGTCTGGCTCTATACCCCTGTTTCTACACCTCCCACACTTTCTATGGCAGGGAGACTGAACCGGAATAAAGAACTCAAGTTCTAGAAGCAAAATAATTGTGCTCAGGTCCAATTCAAAGCCTGAAGTATAACAGACATTAAGAGAAAGACAAGTAAATGTAAAAAATTCCTTTCCACCATCCAAATGTTTACTAATCCCCTGAGCTTCCATCTCTCAATCTGTGATATAGGCCTAATAATCTCAGCTCTAAAATTGTATAAACGTGAAAAAGCAACTACAAATGTGCATTCTGTACAGTATAGAAGCCCAACGAGTGTTACACAAATCTGTACATAAAAGGGTTTTGGTAAGTGACAAATTATAGAAGCCAGGTTATTTTGAAATTGTCATCTCAAAAGCTCACACAGTCCCTGAGGTCAGCAGAAGAGGCTGAGCAAACCTGGACTCCATAGCATAAACATTTTCAGCTGTGGGTGTTCGACACGCCGTTTCAGTGGTCCTCCAGGGTCACGTTAGCTGGCCAAAGGCCGTCCACCCCCTAGGACCTTTTAGATCCCATACACACAGTTAGGGCATCATTAATGTGGCAGGAGAAATAAATGGGAAATTATTTCTCTGTTCTTAATCTAACAAGAAAAAGTATGTCTGTCTCTCCTGCCACAGTGAAGATCAGGGTTCTAATTCTTCCATACCGTTTATGCATGATGAGTAGTATAGTCATAAGTCTGCAATTAACTTCTTAAATGAAATTGATAAATAAACAAGAAAGAATGGATGAATGCAAAAATGGGACGATAAGCCTCGGTAGAGTTCTGAGTTTACGGTGCTCTTTAGCTCTTCCCATCCTCTAGGTTCTTTAGCTTTGTTGCTTCTGTAAGGTTCCTCTAGCTGCTCTGCCGTCATTCAGAAGCAAATGATTTTTAGCTGTCGTGTAAGCTAATAAGAGATCTCACAGGGCCCTGTACAAACTGGAGTAGATTTTAGGGACGGAAAGAAGAACCTGGCTCTCTCTGTCAGTGTTATTTTTGTTGCTGGTGGCGCACAGTAGCAGTGGCAGTCTGGCCCACATCTTTGCTTCTGTTGTGGTCCATATCCACGTTTTTCCCCCGAGCTGAGGAATGGGCACCCTTTGCCCACTGGTGACTCCTAAGGACAGCATTCCCACCGCTCTTCTTCCCACCCCATAATTAAAACTTTTTCCTTGGAAGAGAAATAGATCAAGGCTGGAATGGAGGAGAGATGAGTCTGGACAGAGGAGATACGGGTGGTCTCTAAGTTTTGATCCCAGTATCTGTTCTGAATAATGAGTATATTACTTTATTATGCTATTATTAATTAACCTACCTACACTACAGTAAATACCTACACTACAGTAAATGTATTTTATTCAATATTTGTACACAATATTATTTAATCACTTCCTTCTTTCTAAAGTTCTACTGAATTTGTAATTTACTCAGATTGCTCTTTATAAATGACATGGGTAAATGTCCTGTCACATAGAATCTTTATCCCAAAAGAATATGGGTAACAAATGAACAAATAAATGTGGGACTAAATTTATATAAGTTAGATGCAAAAAAAATATGCCATAAAAATGTAAGCTATGTAGGGTTTCTCTTAGGATCATTTTTATTTAACTTTTTATTTAATTATGCACTTATCAATGCTACCATGCATGCTTTAAACATTCATTTTTGGGTATTAAAGACAGAGTAGTAAACAAGATATAATTGTTGTGCTGAATAGTGTACTTTTAGCCAGGGAGTCAAATATTGAATGTCAAAATTGTAAAATCAAGTGTGTTAGTGTACTAAGACAGCATGAATCAATGCATCATAATGTAATCCC
This sequence comes from Hydrochoerus hydrochaeris, assembly GCA_004027455.1. NCBI lineage: Eukaryota > Metazoa > Chordata > Mammalia > Rodentia > Hydrochaeridae > Hydrochoerus > Hydrochoerus hydrochaeris. The sequence goes on along the minus strand of PVLA01007266.1, from coordinate 11,361 downwards.
AGGCCATCAAAAAAATGCTTTTCAGTAGATTTTTAGTGTAATGGCTGTCAGTGAATCCAGCTTTGCTCTGTCTACATCCTGGCAAGGTCCCCTGCTATACTTATGGGTTTGGTCATGGAATTTTCTTTGGTCAATAGGACACAAGCACCCCTGAAGTACAGAGTGGTATAAAAAATGTACTTACGTCCTGGAGCTTGCTGTGGAAAATCTTCTGCTATTATAGAAAGAGAAGCCCAAGCTGACCTACAGTATAGATTGGTTCAGGCAGCCCACACGGCCAGACATCCAATCCCACTCAAAATACCCCTGACGGGAGCTGAAAAAGTGACAAAAAAGACCAGAAAACTTATCCAACCATGCACAGCATAGGCAAATAGAAACATTGCTCTTTTCCATCAATAAGATTTGAGATGGCCTTCCATGCAGCAAAGACTAACTAACACAGAAAGATACACCTCGAAGTCAGCTGTGGTCGCACAAAAATTGAACACTGTGTACAGGTTTTGAGAGTGAGAAAGAGACAGTAGTTGGAAAAGTAGTTAGAAAATTTATCAACATCTCATGAAATAAGGAGTAAATTTTTCACGGAGTTTAGGAAAGTGCTAAGGAAACCTCCTTTGCAAGTTGTAAAACAGTTCATTTGTGTTGCACCGAAGTGACAAACTGTCATCTGAGTTAAGTGGGAGAGAGAAAATATTCGTAATGAGTTTGTGGATCTTGCCAAGGGAATGATCAGAAAAAAATGATGAGAGTGTTGACTGGGTTTGTTTAGCCCCATGTGATGAGATGCGGGAAGAGAGAAATGAGCTGAAGAGAGAGTTGTTCAATTTCTAAGCAGAATTCAGAGGCATACTGATATATCCAGAGTTTTCTGGGTTGAAAAATAAAATTGTTTCATAGTTTTAGTTTATGCAGCTCACAATGAGATTCTTTATGAAATGGCTACAAATTAAAGATCAATTCAAGAGTGTACTATGCAACTTTTTGCTAAGATCCTCAAAAGATTTAAAGTTATACTTAATAGACCCTCTCAACTAAATAAAACTGTTTCTGAGAATCTCAGTGGCATGGGTGCCAAATCTCAAAACAGTTCCAAATAAGTACAGTGCCAGAAAGCTATTTCAAAAAGAATGCTGGGCATGGGTTTTGACTACTAGAGTGAGTATAATATGATACATAGCAAACCCCAAAAAGTTTAAAGGAAGTTATACAATCTGAGTTGAAATGATAGAGTGACTATTCTCTAGACACCCACAATTTTTGGAATGTGTTGGGCTGAAAAAAAATCACTTCATTAAATTTTCTTACAGCAAGTATGCTCTTAGAGAATAGAGACAAGAATACTGTGGGTAGAATAAAGACTTAAACGGCAGTCTGAAGAAATATTCCCAGGGAGAAGTCACAGTTAGGGTACCTAACTCCAGGTGTGTGGAAGTATCTATTACAGATTTTCTATGCCCATCTTTGCTTTGAATGTTAGGTATTCAGGGGTGGAAAACTTGTTTAAGTTCTCTTTTCTGTGTATCACAGGGATCATAACCAAGAGATGCATTTGAAAACCTAATGCAAATTGTGAGATCAGGGCCTTCCAGTCTGATGTCATGACTATTTCAGGGCTCTTGACAGGGATTAATACATTTTACAGGTTAGAGAGACACAAACCATAGATGGAGCCCTGATGTTTTCATATGGTGCATCCCCATAGGCACGCCCTTGGGTAGCCCCCCATACTGTAGCTTAGCTTGGCCAGGTGACTGGTCTCCACCAACGGGATCTTAGGAGATGGGAAGCGAAGTTCAGCTGAAAGCTCTGCACTGAGGCTTCGCTCTGCCTTACGCTGGGAACCTTGAACCATGTGGAAAGTTCAGGTCAGTCTGCTAGAGATGTGTGGCTCCACTGGAAGTGAGAACACACCAGATGGGGTGATCGAAAACTACCTACGCACAGACGATCTGTTAGATAACTGACGCTGCCCTTACGATCCAAAGGACCAGGAGAAGAGCTACTTGGCCTGCACTGTTGGTCCATATTTTCATGTGAATAAAACAGTTGTGAGCTATGACGTGTCAAAGAGTTCATTACTCAGCAAAGATGTAGATGTTTTCTCTGAGATGCTTAAATCGGCATATGCAGGTCCAATGGAGATTAGTCATGCGGAGAGAAGGGCAGTGTCCCAGGCAGAGGGAACAGGATGGACGAAGAAGATCCTGAGGAAAACAAGTACGCGTGAACCTGAGCGTCTGCAGCAATGCCTGAGTGACTGGGGAAAGAAGGAGTGAGAACAGTGTAAAATAAGTTGGATGAGTAACAGTTGCCAAGTTATTCCATGATTCCTGTATCCGTTAACTACTGGTATAATATTGCTATATAACTGACCCCATATTTCTGCTTTAAAACAATTACAATTCTACTATTCTCATGCCCCTTCTGCTGAAAAAGCAGAGGCTATCCTAAGAACTCCTGGGATGAAGGCAGAGGAGTAAGGAAGAAACCTAAAACTGTGGAACCTTTACCTCCATTTCACCTGCTAACATCCCATTGGACAAGCGTGGTGCTAAGCAGTTAAGCGGCAGAGTGTATTCTGCTCACCAAAATGTACAAGGAAGTACAACCTACAAAAGCAAGTCAGACTATCCACAGCAGTACTCTTTACTAGGGTCAGAAAGTGGAAATCATTTCAATGATCATTACCTGGTGAATGAATTTTAAAAAGTCGTATCAATATGAGACAATAACCTTTGACCACAAAAACAAGTGAAATACTGGTATATACTACAACGGAAACTTTAAAAATATTGTACTAACTGGAAGAATCCAGATGCAAAGTATTATGTAGTGTATTATTCCACTTCTATAAAGTTTCTGGAAAAAATAAATCTATAGAGACACAAAGTATATGATTATTTACCTAGAGGTAGGAGAGGAAGTTTACTACTAATAGGCATAGGGAAACCAGGTGACAGAAATGTTCTAAAATAAATTTGGCTGTTGCTTGTGTTAATTTATTAAATATTACTGAATTCTTCACTTACAATAAGTGAATATTTGTGGTATATTAATTATATATCAATACAGTTTTCAAAATGTACAACTATTGGAATGAATGCTATTATATCACTCTGCTCATAACTACAGTATCAGTAACACTATTAAATGACCAATTACATACAGGGTAGACTTATTTACAAAACTGTATCTGACTGCAGTCTTTCCTTAAACAATTTCTGAGGCTGAATTTTTCTTCAGAAGCATCATAACCAAATTTTCGAATTATTCTCTTCGGTTATGCAGTTTTGGCTTATAAATAATAAACATTTTAAATTTTGTTCTTTCAGCTACTGCATTTTAAGTTATTGCATGTGGTAAAAACTATTGGCACACATAAAAGCAGCTGCAATTAATGAAGCATGACCTACTTATGGACTTTTCATAGAATATGTACAACAGAAACATGCTCTTGTAAACAGGTCAAGGACTGCAAAACGTTCACTAATTGCTGGAATTTGTTCTTCTGTTTGGAATAAAAACGGATTTAACAATCCGAATAGCTATTCAAGGGGTAATGCAAGCAGGAAGGAGGGACCTCTGTTATTAGCTAATCTAGCGATTTTCCCCAAATCAGAGCTTGTGTTCCACATGAATATCAACTGAGTTAGTTGAGGAGGTGCAGCTGGAAAGGTAGAAACAGATGCCTCTTCTTATGCAAAATGCACTAGCATTAATCCAAGAGATCTAGGATGGACTTAATTCCCTGTGTGGAAAAATGCCTTGTTCTGTCACAGGCCAAGAGCAATTCCTCACACTTCCTTTCCCGCACACGAGGAATGCACCTGTTATGACTTCATCCCATGTCTGAGCTCCTCCAAGCCACTGTTTGCAACTGAAGCATCTACACTGCAGTTAGGTGACTTTGAATGAGCTCTTCATACAGGGTGACTTTAGGAAAAGTTTCCTCTCTGCCTTCCCTTCCAAAGAGATTTAGAAGGAAAGTTTAAAACAATAAACGAAGACAATAATAATTGAATTATAATGTATCATATAACACATCACAGGCACTGACTCTAAGCCGATATTTATTCAACAAGAGCTCACAAAGCACTTTTGGGAGCTTCATTCATTCTGCTAGGTGCATACTCGGCTCATCAAACAATTGCCTGGGAAAAATCTGGTTGTAGGCCTCGCGGAGTTCACGTCATTATTTGATTCTCACCATTTTGTGAAGCCCACATCATTAAAATGTCTATGGAAGGATTTAGGAACTCCAGCTTTCTATTCTTTGGGAGCTTTCTCATGGTTGCCTGTGGTTCCCGAAGACAGAAAAACTCAGTCAAACCCTAAGGTATGACTTCGGGCAGGTTGCTTTACTACTGAAGTCTTCAGAGTCCTCATCTGTAAGGAGATCTGCTGACACAGATTTCCTGAATTTAGATGAGAACATTCTTCTGGACCCCACTTGACTCTGCAGTGACTGCCCCATTTCTGTTGCTTTAAATAATATTTACATTAAGATTGATGCACTTGGTCTCCAGCGTTCCTCTTCCGGTCTTCTCTGAACCCTGCTCAGTGTATGACCCTTCTCCATCACTCTCAGACGTCCTGCCGTGGTTAGCAATGACCTGCCCATTGCCTGATTTCAATCCTTTCCTCCTTCCTCACACATCTGCAGCCTTCTCCATTTGTACTCCAAGAGTCAGGTTCTGTCAAATTCTGTATCATTTCAGTTTATTACTCTCTGTGAAATCTTCCAAGAGTTGCGTCCTTAAGCAGAATAAAAGTCAAAACTGTTATAATGACCTACAAGACGCTCTCCAATCTATTCCCTCTTCTCTGATCTCATTTCCCATAATCCATATGCTTTGACTTTATTGGTACTTGATGTTCCTAAAACATGCCAACGGTCTTGTTTGTCCTTTCTCTGTACATAAACCGCTGCATTTTGCTGTTTTTTTCTTCCCGAAATCTTTTCCTCCCTTTAATCCACACAACTCCACACCTTGTTCACACGCAAAAATCTCTGTAAAGTCTTCCTTAGCCAAGCTATTTAAGTGTGCAGCCCATTACACACACACACACACACACACAGTCATTATTCTTGGGTTTATTTCTCTCTAAAACATTCACTATCCTTTTCTGTGTACCTGACTTGAATGTGAGCTATGTAAGGATGAGTTTTTGTGCCTTTTATTCATTGTTAAATCCTTAGTACCATAAAAACTCTGGTTTATATTTGCCACCTCGCATGGTATGTGATATGGATTTAGTACTTGATAAAGGATAGACTCTATTATTATTATGGTTGTGTTACAGATATAGTAGATAGGAAGTGAAAAAAATTTAGAGAAAATTCTGGGCAAAATAATAACAGCCACCAGAACAATGGCCATGAACTTCTGGGATGCTATTTTAGTTTTTTATTTGCAATGTCAGTGAGATGTAGCAGTGTTTTGGGGCCAACTCTGTACTGATTCTGCAAATGTGTTCTGCAAATGAGAAGCCTTTACAGACTCTGCTAAATGCCTTCTCATTGACACTGTGTAACAAGAAAGATTTCAGAGAGCTATCTTCTTCCTTACAAAGAACAATTTTCCACATTTGCTGCTCTATAGAGCCATTTTACTCTGAATTCATTCTTACATCATATATTCAATGCCCCTTTGCTCTAACCTTTGGCCCATCCTTTCCACTGGGTTAGGAACAGTCTGTGAAATACCTTAGGATTGGATTGAAGAACCACTGCCCTTGCCCATTTATGGATATTGTTACATTTCCCACATTTCATTTCTTTTTCTGGTTACTTCATATATTTGACTTAAAGTCTCTATGTGGGTCAAGTTTTTGGAATTCCTTCATCTCTTTCCTATTACAATGCTTTGGACCTGTAGCTTGATTAGAAAGTAGTATCGGGGTCAACAAAGTATGAATGAAAACAATGAGCAATATCATAAAATAAGAGAAAAATAAATACTTTTGAGCTAAACCTCTTGTTCCATGAAGGAGGGAGAACATAGTAATAATAAAACACTTGTTCTTGGAATGAAAGTACCTAGCTACAAATACCAGCTTTAACACACACTATGTTGCCTTGAACAGATCTTTTCAATTTCCAAAGTTTACCTTACCTCTAATGTATTAAATCTAACTATGTTTTCAGAGAGATTTCATGAGATAAAAATAAGGCATCATAAGCAATTAGCAGAGTATGGTTAGGCCATGGCTATGAGTGATGACCGTTACTTTACCATCGAGGGCATAGCATTTGCTTCTCATCTTGTGACTCACATTATCCTGAGAGCTAGGTATGATTATCATTCCCATGTTATAGTTGAGAGTATGTTATCACAGAGCACCTAGTACCCAAAGTCACATTGTGTGTGGATCTGACCCACACAATGCTCATCTTCAACTCTTATTATCTTTGGACTATGCAAATACTTAATGACTACATTATTCAAAATTACCAGGATTGTTTCCCACTGGAAAACATCCCTTTTCTGATTTACAGAAATTCCCTTGCTTTACATTCTTTTTATATTAATGCATTTAAACCCTACTTGTTTTAAGAAGGACAAAATAAAAAAAAATTGATACACTGAAGTCTGAGGCAAACTAGTTCTCTACTTAGCTCTTAATGATCAATAGATATCATGATATTATTAAAGTAGTCATTCCAATGATAGTCATGATTTCCAGTAGAATTTTCTTATCATGTTTATGACTTCTGTCTGGATGTCCCCTCAAATCCTCATGTGGTAATCAGTGGGGCTTTTCAGATATGGCTGGATTAGGGTGCATGAGGCTGGGATTAAATGTGTGATGCTATGTTATTGTTTGTGTAGATGTTCTCATAAACACTCATGTGGTTATAGATGAGGCTCTTCCAAGGTAGCTGAATCTGGAGTGCTGATGCAGGGATCAAGGGTGGATGACTAATTGCTAAATTAGTCCACTTATCCTTTTGGAATAGCTTTGGGTGTGGAGATTGAAAAGTCCCACCCTGGGTATGAGTAGTACTCACCCTAAGGGCAAGTAGCCTGGTCAGAATACAAGGGACAGAAGGGCAGCTACTGCTGCCCCTTGCTGCTTTCTCACTATGCTGCTGCTTTGTGAACTTCTGCCCACAATGAACTGTTTCTCCTCCGCAATGCCCCTCTCCATGACACCCTGCCTTGGAACCAGCCAATTATGAGCTGAAACTTCTACAAAACATGAACTACAACAAACCTTTCCTTCCTTCACTTTGATTGTTTGGTATTTTGCCTTAGCAAGGAGAAAAGTAACAAAGATGTCTTGTCTCACTTAAATCACAAGATAAAGCAAATCAATCAACCAAGAAGCAAAATCAGCTAGGTATACATAAAAAATACTAGATTTTTTCGACCTGTTGGCCATTTAATATAAGGAAAGTATTGACAAAATACATTTAATTTTATTTGGTGTTCTGATTTCCAGAGAGCTACAGAGGTATACTTTAAATGATAATCATTTTCAATTATGTTTTTGCGTATGATTTATCATTAATGCATAAAATATCCTTAGAAACAATTTTCTTTATTGAAAATGAAGAGTACAGAACTGTAAGACTAAGTAACATTTACATCATTGTCATGACTACCATAATTAATGGCAAATATGAGTCTGAAGCCTCAAAACTTGGACTCTGTGTAGAAAGACAATTGGGTTGTGAGTTAGGAAGGCCATATTTGGGCTCTGTTTATTTGTTGAGTATGTGTGATGCCAGCACAAGTCATATTTCTGGGCCTACCTTTCCTTATTTCTAAATGAAGGCGAAGTATGACTCTGCAGGTTTCTTCCAGTTCTATGGAAATATTTTTCAGATATCAGCTGCCACTGGGATCTAAAGACTGTCTATAACTATAAGCTTCACTCCTGAAAGATGTTGCATTTTCTTTATTTCTAACACAGTAGTTCTGCTAAGTCTGCATAGCCGAAAGTCCTAGGGAATGAGCTATTAGTCTCTCCATTTGTATTTGACTAATTTCCTTTTTCTGGGCAGAATGGGAGAAGGAGGCGCTGGAATAGTCCTGAGTTCTGTGGCGGACTGCAAATTCAAAACCACAGGGGGCTCCTGGAGAAACTGCAGACTTGCATATGATAACCATTTTATGGGAATGCGCCTTGGCCCTTCAGTTGTGGTTCCCCACAAAATGCCATGATGAGTGACATACTTCCAGAAGATGAAAGCTCCATGAGGGTTTGTGCCAAGACCTCTGACTACATCGCTTGGCATTTGCTGATTTTTGCCTATTTTCTGTGTAAGTGAATGTCTCTGGCCTGCACTTTCATTTGAATCTTTGGTATTACAATGAAATTCACATGTGGTCAAATGGAAATACTATCTCTATCTTGCTGTGAACTGAATTGAGAAAACTATATTCCAGTATTTTAAAAACATACTGGCAAGCTTTCCAACCATGGCTGCTTGTTTTTTGTTCAGTTAATGCAAAGAGAGAAATAAAGTCAATTAAAAGGGAAAATGAAATAATACTTGCCAGACCCCAGAAATACAGTGTGCACTTAATTTAGATATACTATAGACATCATATATAAAAATATATATATGAGTTATATACATTTATTTGTTTTCTATGAGAGGCGTTATGATCTGATGAAGACCCCTAGCTCTAGAGTCAAACACTCTGGTTCAAATTCTAACTGCACTACTTACAATTCCCACAAATTTGAGCAAATCATTTGACTTTTGTACCTCAGTTTTTGTGTTTATGAAATGGAATTATTATAGCAGCATAAAAGGTTCTTGTCAAGGGCATGACTCTGAGATTATTAACCCTTTATGGTTTCTCTTGGAGCACATTACCTTCCGCACTCCTCACTCCAATAGCACCTAAAATTCTCATACAGGCAGCAAAAGCTATTCTTGTTTCCTGTTTCTGGAAGGTTTGCTTTCTGACAAGTAATATGCTAGACATCATTAAAGGAGAACTAGAGGAATATGTCACTCACTTTTCCAACACTGTAGTACAAAGGAGACAAACAAACAATTACTATGGCACGTCCATTGCTTTAATAGAAGTAGATCAGCGAAAAGGATATATTCATCTTGGTCTCACAGAAGAAATATCCGAATTTCATCTGAAAAAGATTATGGATTGGATGTTACAGGAAGAAGAAAGATCAGTGACAAGATGGGGGTAGGAAAGTCCATGGCATCTTTGGAGATTTTGGAAAAACAGAAACAGCATTAGTGGTTATGTGCAGACAAGCTCACCTGTTCCACTTTCAGTGTCCTAATATCAGAGATCATTTCATCTCTGCACTTCACTAACAGAATGTCTTATATGCTGCAAGTACAAGACTCGGAGAATTGGCTTGAAATGAAAAAGGGTTTTAGATACTAAGTGCTTCAGAATATCAAAGGAAGGAGAGATTAGTGTTTTTGTAGTGATTTAAAATAGGCTGATAAATAATCAAAAGGGTTTCTTTGTAATTTACTTTTTGGCACTAAAGAGTCAAATTAGAGCAGAAAACAGGAGTAGACACACTTTCATGCCAACTCAGGTGCCTCTTTGTTGGAGGGCTCATAGTTTTAGTGGTAGTATTCTGGTTACACATTGTTCATCTCCTGTTGATCAATCATCCTGCCTTTCATTTTAGTGGATTCTGGGTTTCTCAATTAAGTGTCCTACAAGGAAACACATGAGATTCATACTGACCAGTATGAGTATGATGCCTCACTTTCCCTTACTAATTTGTCCTAGAAAGGACAAGAGATCAAGTGAGACCAGTCAGAATCATTCATTGAATGACAGCAGTTAGATCATTTTCATTTTGGATCATGGACTGTGGTCTCCTTCCATCAAATGGGTCTTCCAGATAGTGAAGCAAAGAAGCAAAAAATGGACAATTTTGTGAACATAATACAAGACTCTGTCTCCAAAATTCTACAACTTCCCAGTTATATTAAAAATATTAACAAATAATCTCTTCTTTCCCTTTTCCACTTCCCCTCTTTCATTTCTTTTTTATTTTGTTTTTGCTTTCTATATTTCAAGAAAAGCCTCACAACCAAGATGAATGGTAAGGATTGAGAAACTTTCATTTTACAAACAATTGTTATTAAAATTGGAAGTTTAGGTAACACATGGGAGTAAATTCTTGCAGATGTGACTCTAAAAGCAACCAAGCAAAGAAGCCAGGAAGCCATAATGGGCTCCTTATGAAGAATCACTCCATCCGTGGGATACAATCCAATGTTGACTCTTTTCTGTTAAATTATGGTCAGATGGCTTCACACTACAGTCTGAAAGTCATGCCATATACAAAGCAAATTAGAAAGCCAAATGTGTAACCTTAATTTTTGGTGTCTGCTTATTATTCTCAATTTCTGTTCTCTTATAACCCAAACATTAACTTATCATTAGGGAAGTCATTCACTGATAAATGTAACTGGTTTGTATTACTAGTAGTATATATTAGACAATTTCCTCTTCAATGCCCTGCAGTTTGGTGAAGTAATACCCAGCCCATGTTTCTACCAACTATCATTGAGACAACTGTTGTGTAATGCTTCCACACTGCCACAATGCTGTGACACCCTTCAGATTGTTCCAGGGTTTCCACCAATTTCTAATTACCTTTGGATTTAACCACTTGTGGTGGATTGGTAACTGGTGGTCAATTTATAGCACCAGCCAAACTGACTCAGCATGGTCCTGAGCATGGATGGCCCACCTGAGGACTGTTGCCAGCATGAAATGGAGACCTGGAGAGGAAGACAAACATTGGTTCTGCATAGCGTTGCTGCTGTTTCAAGCTGTTGGTTCTTTTACAGTTGTTGGTTCTGCTGGAGGAGCTTGTCATGTTAACCTCTCTTTTATGAACTCAGCTGTTATCATCAGAAGCGCTTGGGACCTTGTCATTGAGAGTGGCTGTGGTTCACTTTGAGGGGGCTCTGGTTCTTATTTGGAGCATTGCATCCTGACTCTGGAGAGAAGATGTGTGCTGGTTAATATCCAGGAGAAGCTTGTCACATTGGCTTCCTGATATGAACTCAGCTGCTCTCGTGGCCAGAGGAGCTCAGGACCTGGTTGTTATGGAGGATGGCTGTGGTACTTTTTGGAGGAGCCTTGGTCCTTAGTTTGAGTGTTGCTTCTTGGCTCCAGTGCAGACTCTCAGCCTGCTGGCACAGATCCTTTATCCTGCTGGCACGGATTTTCTAGCTTCCATTACTGGCCTTTGGGCCTTTCCAGCACAGATCCACAAAACAGACTTTTATGAGTCATTGTCATGGGCTCTGGGCCTCCAGTTGGACACATGGGAGGCAGTGTCATGGGCCCTGGGCCTCCAGTTGGACACATGGGAGGCGCTGTCATGGGCCCTGGG